>JAKTRY010000250.1:0-32847 GCA_030579935.1 Ambrosiozyma cicatricosa | reverse complement strand
GCCTTGGCTCTTGAGTTCTTGTGTGTAATTTATGTACTGTTTTCTCTTCCTTAAGGAGGGATCCACACTCAATACAAAAGACCAGACCTTTGGATCTCTAGCTAATTATTGGGCTATTTGAAGACTACAGATCATAGAGAAATCGCCAGCACCAAACTGTTATAAATACACGTGATGGCCGATTGGTCTAGTTGGTTATGGCACCTGCTTAACACGCAGGTAGTCCCCAGTTCGATCCTGGGATTGGTCAATAATTTTTTTTGTGCAAAATAATAAATAGTTGGGACAATATAAAATAGGTATAGGAAGGAACTACTAATCAGATTGCAATCAAGCACGTGATTTTTCCTCTTTATGTTTTTGAAAGTCTACACGTCTGATGCCAAATTCAAATATGTATTCAGTAGCAAAGGACACCAAATCTAAATGAAAACGTATTTATTCCCAGACAGTCAACAGTCTTTAATTACCCTTTTCTCTTTCCAGTAACTGATGGAAAGGGTTTAGATAACCAAACATTTTCAAATGTGCCTTGAATCTTTCCCTTTTCTTAACCTTTGATATCGACATGACTGATAAAGATTCTTTGTTTTCCAACTTATTACCACTTTCATCAAAAAGAATAGCTAGAGTAGCCACGTCATCATCTATTAATTCTTTGGCGGAGTGTGGGACAAATTTGCCATCATATGTTTTGGTTTCTATCATCTTGTTTGACCAGATTTCTATTTCCTTTTCTAAGAACTCTTCAGTCAGTTTCAATTCTGTGTACTCTTCCGTAAATTTCCTTAATACCTTCTTTATTTCCATTTTATTTTGAAGCACTAAATCCTTTGTTCTCGATAGTAAATTCACTCTTTCCTGGATCAGATGGTTATCCAATGGTGTGTTTCTCATCTGAGGTTGCGAAGTCAGGGACGATGATGAGAATACATCGTCATTTCTGTTGGAACCTGGCAAGCACTTATTAACATTGGGTGATTCACTTTGAGTGTGATATGATGCACTGTTTGAGTGATATACTGGGTACGTTTCAACTATCTGGGAGTCTGTGTGGGATTTGCTTGTTTCCAGTAGCACATGTGATGTGATTTTTTTCATTGTGTCAAGGGGAACGAATTGATGTGGTTCGACGACCTTTTTTTTCAGTTAGGGATTTGTGGATATGATATAACAAAAATAGGAGTCTATTAAAATGGGAATATGTATGTTCAATAAACTATATGAAGCTAGTGTATGATATATCGATACATTCAAGAAAAAGGAAAAAAAGGCAAAAGCAAATGGGGTTCAATGACGAGTCACCGTCTGAAAAAATCACAAGAGGAACGCACCTCATAGCGTTGACTTACCATACATTTTCCTTTGGAAAGTATGGTTCTTCCAAATACTTCAAATCCTCTTCTGATGGTTCAAGGCATCAATTGCATCATCAATTCTCTCTGGCTTACTAAATCCAACAATCGGTGAGCATCCCTTGCTCAAGACCCAAGCAGTTCTGACAAGTAGCCATTGCAACACCATACTTCTTGGATAGCTCTTCCACTCTTTTGATAATCTCTTTATCAGCAGTACTCATTCCATCCAAAATCAACACCTTGAGTCTTCCATCTGAGTTGGCTCTGTTTGTTCTACCAATCTTTTGGCTCAATGGTCTTGTCAAAGCACCTCTTGCATTAGGGGACCAAGGAATCAACCCCAAATTGGTCAGTTTGCAATATTCAATCATCTCTCTTTCTTCTTCTCTGTGGATCACATTGTAGTAGTTTTGCATGCTAATAAATTTGGTCCACCCGTGCTTCTCTGCAGTAGCTTGTGACATTGCAAACCGGTATGCTTTCATTGAAGATGCCCCCAATATATCTGGTATATCATTGTTTAACAACATCATGTAAAGCCTCCATTGTCTCTTCAATTGGAGTATCTGGATCAAATCTATGAATTTGTAAAACATCAATGTAAGTGCCTAGCATTTCAACAGAAGCTTTAGCTGCATCAAAGATATGTTTTCTTGACAAACTTTGGGAATTGATGTATACCAACGCTGGCATTGTCTTTCTTGTTTCTTGGTTGAAACCGGGTATATCAGGGTCACATGGAAAGAAAACCTTGCTTAGAATCACCACCTTATCTCTCTTGATCTTGTACTCTTTCAAAAATTCACCTAATAACCTTTCGGATGCACCATTGGAATATGCATCTGCGGTGTCATAAGTTCTGATTCCTTCATCATAAGCTTTTTTCAACAGTTCGAAAACTTGTTTTTTATCATCTAGGATCCAATCACCCCAGACTTTATCTCCAAAGGACATGCATCAGACAATGATTTTCGAAATTTTCAACCCAGAATTACCCAATCTGGTGTAATACTCCTTTGGTACTTGTTCCCAAGAGGACATGATGAATTGTTATGTTGAAAGTGATCAAAAGTTAGAAAGGAGAGTTGTTAGTCATTCTCAAAACAGGGTGATAATGAAGAATTCATAAAACTTAGAAGAATTGTCCAAATTTCCTTTTGGACCTTGATTGACTATGGCTGCTTATCTTTGAGACAGGCTCAATTCGACTAAAGTAACGTTCAAACTTTCGTGGCCGATTCCTGTATCGGATATATATATATTCCCCTCTGCACCCGTGCACCAGAACCTAATAAGATATTTTTCACAAATTTGAATCTTATTCAAATTTATCTGATTGATCTTATAAGTTGTCACAATAAATATACATTCTTCTTTACCATATCCTCTCCAATTTCGCATGATTTGGACAGACGCCTTTATCATTCTTAAAAACTGCTATTGAACACGGCATTGTTTCCCCGAATATCATTTTCAAGTTCTTAGCATCGACTTCTCAAAAGTTGAACCAAAAAAAGTTATAGAAGTTCCAGAAATCATTTGACATTGTTATGGTGAGTTTGGAGACACGATTCCTATATGCCTTGAACGAGCTTTTCCGTTTACCCATAACTCATTTGAAAAGATCTGGATTATCTGACCTTCCGAAGTTTCCTAATCGGATCGCTGTTTCACTATCCGGAAATGCCAACTCGATATGTTTGTTTCACTTGCTGCTCAATTACAAACTTCAATATCAACCGACCTTGAAAATCATAGCTCTGACCCAATTGAATAGTATACCCCCAATGTCTGTCACTCGTTTACACGAATATATTTACCAAGACTTGAAAAAAACATGGGGAAATACAGTACAGCATGAAACTGTGCAAAGAGATTCAATTGATACAAATATCAAGAACTCCAAGCAACTTAGGTTATTGAAACATGAAATAATGATAGATAAATGTGAAGAGCTAGGAGTTGATCGACTGTTCATGGGAGACAATATGGATGACCAACTTGCTATTTTTATGGAGAGATTAACCTACAACTCCACGGTTTTTGGTTTAATGGGAATGAAGCCTATTTCTAGATATCCATTTGGGTCAACAAGGCATCATTTGAAAGTTATACGACCATTGCTGAAGTTTTCAGAAAACGATATTCATTGGTATTGCAAAGAGAAACAGCTAATTTGGAATGAAGATGATAATGATGCGAACACCTTCAGAAAATTTTATCTACACCATTTGAGAACGCACCCAACAAACTGTCAGCCTCTACTGAATAAAGAAGCCATTTCCCAATCGTTCTTAGACACAATTAAAGTTGGTCAGTATCTACAAAGCAGAGTTGATCATTTAAGAAAGGAGATGTATCAACGTCAGCTATGCACATTTTATAACCAGTACTTATCGTTCAAGATGATCTTGCCTGATGATATATTTGAGCGGTACACTTTTTTGGAAATAGACCGTTTCATATTTGAGTCTGGATTCAAGGTATCTCCTAGTGTACATTATTGTGATGGATTCACAAAATTCAATTCCGAATCACAAATTGGCACTGATATACCGAACCGTGAATCAGTTTCTTTCTCCAAAGAGTTGTTTGATCAGCCATTAGGAACCACAAAATCTAGTTTATTCAATTGCACTTTTGAAAAGAATAAACATTTAAATAACTCAACGGGACGATTCAACTATGAGATTGAAATATATAAGAGTAAAGAATCGCGAACAATTGTTGGTAAGGCTGATTTGAAATTCAAATGTGTCACCGAAACAAACAAATTTTCGAAGTGGATGTTGTTTGATCATAGGTTGTACCTAAGAGTTCTTTGCAAAACACCCAAGTATTTGAACAAAGAACTTTATCTATCAATATACGACGCCAAAATTGATGGAAAAGAAATGAAGAAATCATTAAAATTTCCTAAGAACAGTTTGAAATGGAAACGTTTGTACAAAGACATCAGAAAAAGAGCTTTGAAATATAATTTGCCTGTTTTACGGGAGAAGGAGAATAACAGCTTTGTTTGTTTTCCAACAATGAAATTATTTCCCGGAAGTTTTTTGAAAGAACCTCAAGATCTTGAAGTTGAATGTCAGACAAAGTCGGACCTTTAGCCCTAAAGAGGAAATTTTTTGCTCTAGTTTTTTTTTGTACTGTGTGTATCTAAGCTATCCTGTGGTTTCTTGGTTAATGGGTAATTATATGTACTTCAGATCAAAAGATTTTTGCGATTTGATATTCAGTAGTATGTTAACATTCTATATCTGAACAATTGTATTACAGGCATCAAATTTACTGTAAATTTGGAATACCATTGGTTGTTTAAAAGCAGGCCAATTTAGAGATAAGTCTTCTCTCATGTACCGCGCGTGCCCGCCGCCTGGGAACATTACTGCACTTGCTCGTTATGAAGATCTTGGATATCGAGCTATACCTACGGTAAACTATACACATGAACTCTAAATCAATATTTTAATACCCATATATTGAGTACTATTATTATTTGACACTAGTTGTCGTTATTCTCATGACTCATTGACAAACACTCTATCTCACATTGATCGATAACAAATGACTGATCCCAAACAGACACAACGGAAAGGCCAGCAATCATCCCGAACAAACAAATCGACAACTCATGAAGAACCACCAGTAATGCAAACGAAAGACATCCAGGAAAATTTTCAGCGATTGACTGAAGCAAAGGAATCAAGAAGTCATAAACAGCCGCAACAAGGAAGAAACTATCACAAAAGACCACAAATCGATCCGGAGAAAGACGTACCACCACAACCAGCACATCAAAAAGATGGTAAAATCGATACCTCCAATTTGAGGAGATCAAATAGGATTTCCAGGTCTTGTTACAGTTGCAAAAAGAGAAAAGTGAAATGCAATTTCGAAATTCCATGTGACCGTTGCATTTCTAGAAACAGGGCGCATTTATGTTCAAGAGAACCAGTGGTGGTAGATGGATTACTGGTGAATAATCCTGCTGACGAAAAAGAGTTGAAGTTTTCTCAAGAGAATGAAGTTTTGAAGAGGAAGATTAAAGAATTAGAAGAAACCATCCTGAAACTCAAGGAAAAAGAACCAACCTCTCAAACACAGAACATTAATGCTAAGGAAAAGAAAGGCATCGTGACACCATTATCAGAAATTAAGAAATCTTCCAAAACAACTACCAATTTTGCTTCTTCAAATTCAAAGATTGAACATGAGCCCACACAAAAAAAGCAGAAAATTAGGGCACAACAGAACAATGGTATTGATGCTGATGAGCTTTTGATTGAATCAAGAAAATGGGATAGCTATGCCATTACAGTTAGTCTTCTCACAAAAGGGTTAGCAGAAGGTATGCATGATGGTGACAATAATTTGAATTTCAACACTGAAGAGTGGGCCATCTTGCACAAAAAGAAGCTTCCTGTCACTGAATCCAATTCTGGAGATTCTATTTCAAACTCTAAGGTTTCTTCATGTTTGACAGTCGACGATAACTCCAAATCCCGTGCTTGGAAATATCACCTTAAAATCATCAACAAGCTTGGTAAAAGAGAATCTGACATTATAATCGGAAAAGCCTTTTCCATTTCTTTCATGTTCAATGTTGTGGATGCAAAATACTTTATGAAAGAGTATGAAGATTACTGGGCAAATGAGTCCTTTCCTGATAAACATATAACACCACTTTATTCCAAAGAAAGTCAGACCTATCTTTTCTTAAGTCAATACTACACTCTGATGTGCATTGGAATGTATTACTCTGATGAGTCACTAAAAGAAGAGCTTGGCTTTACTGATGAGGAATGGGATTTATATCCAAGGGCCTGTTTTTCTTGTGCTCTAGAATCTTTGTATCGTGGAAAATACATGACGCATATGAAATTTGAAACTGTTCAAACCGGCTACTTACTAAAGATGTGTGCTCATCCACTTGGTGGAATTCATTTGTTAAATTGTGTGAACCTCACAGCTGGTTATGTTGCTAGAGAACTTAATCTTGATAAGATCAAACCCGACACCCCCAACATTGACGAAAAGCCCCAAATTCAACTAAGAATCAAAGGGTGGTGGAGCTTGGTTGTTCATGATTGGTTTGAGTCGCATGGCAGGTTCTCCACAATACCCCGGGGAAGTTTCACTACCCCAGCTCCTAGTTATTGGATGATCATGAATAAGGTTTTGAACTGGGAAAACTTTTTCCTTAATGTTTCTATTAGAATTGCTACTATCAAAAAGAGATACTATTTTGCTGATGAGGTGTTAAAGAACAAAATCACTTTGCAAGATCTACAGCATGCTGATGTTGAATTGCGGGTATTGAAGGTTGAAATTGATACCAGTTATGATAAGTTCATGGATAGAGAAAGATACGACAAGGATACCAGCTTTCGTAATCTGGTTGACTTTACAAGGTACTTGGTTCAATTCATGATGCTCAATGAATTATTGGAAGTGAATCGTCAAATGTCGGTCTTTATGAAGTATCAAGAATGGATATCTTCCTGTTATAAAACTTGTTGTGAATGCGCCAAAACATTGATTGCTGATTATACTTCCACAAAGGTTCCCAAGCACTATAAAAAGCCTTGGTTTGTAATTCAAAGTACTATCACGGCTGGAATTTTTTTGTTGGTTGATTGTATGTTGAATAAGCAGATCATTAGATACCAGAAGACCACCATAGCTTTGGTTGAAACAATCTTACCAGTTCTAAGTTCATATAAGCAGGTTATTCGACCAGCAATAAGAGGAGTCTATGTGATTCAAAAGTTAATTAACTTGATGTTAGGTACTGATAGGGTGGCAAGCATCAGCCAGTTGAGAGCCATGGCAAATACTAAGCAGTCTGTTGTTGGTACTGATCTTACGACAACTCCCATTCTTAGCCCTGTTGATGAATATTCTGATATTCCTCCGATTTCTCAAGCGTCGCCTATCTTGAAACAGTACAGAGATTTTGTTGAAACTCCACTATCTACAAACCAACTGGACAATGTTAATAATAATGATAGTAGGGCAAGACGTGTTCAAAGACGTCAAATGTCAACTCACCGGCAACAACAGAAACAAGATGAAAGATTTCAGGTATCAAATGGTGATCAGAGTTATGGCTTTCCATTTCCTTTAATGAAAGATGGTGCTAACACACAGAATCTACAATCGCATGAAGGAAGTCGAAATAATTTTGACGTTGTATCTCCAGGAGAACACAGCTCTGGGTCAAATTCCACTTCCCAAACCTTGAGAAGGTTTAACCTTGTACAGAGACAAGAGCTTAAGGAAAATCCCATATATGCTCCGATTGATACAGAGAATATTTATTTTCATCATTCCTTAACAATGGGAGGTGACAATCTAAAATGCAACTCAACACTGCATCAAGGTACCACAGATATGACTACAATACCCAGTATTCCCGCTTATGATAAACGACTTTCCAATCCTGATGCCAGAAACAGCCCCAATTTTCGCCATCAAATTGATTTCATGATTAATGGATATCCGCCTGTATCTTCTCAACCCTTGCAGCATTCTGAGGGTGGTTCATTTGAAAGTGTGGACAAATTTTACCAGGATGAATATAAGTACATGCTTCAACAGCAATTGCTGGAAACAGAAAAGAGATACGATTCTTCGTTACGCTTTACTCAATCCAAAACCGTGGAGCCTCACCAAGGATCATCAAGCACTCCTCATCAATCATCAGACATTGATACTAGTGCTTCACATAACAATAAAAGACACTTATATAGTACAATTTTAGGGATTATTGGAGACAGTGGTTGGGAACAATTTTTAGATACCATTGATGATCTATCACCTTCTTTTGATCTCAAATAAATAACGTGCATCTATGCATACATTTCCGTTCAATTCTTAAGTATATTTGACCAATTCATTGTACTATAGAGAAAATGTTAATATCCCAGTAACTATATATGTAACAAAGATAATATGAAGTAAAAAAAACGTTGTATATATAGGGCTAACATTTAACCTCTGTTGACTGGAAATAGAAGGAAATAGTTGCAAAATTATAAATGTAGTCCTATATTTTTAGATAAAGCTTTAGCAACGCAGAGCACATAAGTGAAAGATTTTCGGAAAATAAGTCAAAATCAAGATCATCAATAGCCTCATTTAAACCAGGTAAAACAGAAACTTGATTTCCGGTGACTCTGTCAGGGGCGAAGACCAAGTGTTTGAACCATGATCTACCTTTAAGTGCATCAATTTCCTCATTTCCATTTTGATGAATGAACAGGCGATCCAATGCTTTAACTTTGATGTTTATAACCTTCACTTGGATTGCAGTTCTTAGTTTCTTGTATAATTTGAACCATGGATAGTCTATCAAAATCTCACTCTGTAATGAATCCAATTTCTTATCAAACTTTATAGTTTTGTTGAGTAAATTATCGAAAAGATCACTCATGTGGTTCAGTTTTTTTCCTAGTCTAACGTTCTGATCATCAATAACTCTATCAAGCCAATAATCAGGAACTCTTTTGACCAACTTGTTGTATGAAGTGAGAATTTGGTTAACGTAGTCTTTCGTCTTAATATGTAAAATTTCACGTTCAGTTAAATTTAAAACGAATAATCCAACAAACTGAGAAACTAGGTTGTGCATCTTTAACTTCGGATCCAGTTTCAACAACCATCCCAAATCCATATACTTAGAATTGTCATATGCCACATAGTCCTTAGTGTTGTTCTTCTTGAATCCAACATTCAAACACGGAATTCCTAAATGGGACTGGAAAACTGTATAGTCACCGACACTTTGAGAGATCAATTCTAATTTTCCATTCTGAGATTTGAATAAATCAGATAATGATAAACCATGACTTATCATAACTTCTTTCATCAATTTTTGTATTAGATTATTAAACAGAGGATTTGATTCGATTTTCAACAAACTTCCTTCGATCTTATCCAAATTAACATAAACTATAGCATTCTTGCTCAATGCACCCGCATAATACTCTCCAAATTCTGTGGACCCCAATTGACCATAGCTAGATCCATCCCATGAAATAAACTTGATTGTTCTCAATGGTTTCCAACCTAATTTAACCAACTCATTGAAACCTCTAGCCAACTCCATCAGAGCATGATGACCCAAATTTGCACCCCCTATTCCGCCAATAATATCTCTACTAGCTCCAACGATGACTTCTTCATCCCTCATAACTCCTGTAATCTCATTGACAATATTGTAAATGGGCTTGATTTTATACTGAACCAAATTCCCAAAATCTAAACTGAAACCAGTTGAAGGGCCAGGCAAATAACGAAATCCCACGACATTTCCCTTCCATCCCATGTCGGGGCCACTTGACAAGTGTTCTAAAATTGGAGCAACATCAGCATAACTTAAAGATATTGAAGGAATCTTAGGAACAGTTTCGGGCTTGATTCTACGAGAGAACAAAGTAGAACTCCAACCTGGAGTTGTTGGATCGCCAGGTTGTTCAACAACAAAATTAACAGTTTCTTTGCTGATACTAAAGGGACTTCTTGCAGGACCATCAGGATAAGGCTTGTATCCATTACTCTCAGTGATTTTGCCATCCTCATATGGATCATGATATAAGAGTACAGCCAAAGCACCAGCCTGTTCAGCATTTTTAATCTTTAGGGAACCGTGTATTTGACCCTCTCTGGCGATGATAATCTTGGAGTTCACATCGACGTGTTCATCAGCCAATGCTTTGAAGTCTGAAATGGTACCATAATTGGCAAACACAAACTCGGACTTAGCTGTTCCGTTAGCAGCATAAGGATGAAAGTTTAATAATTCTGACTCCTTCAAGCCGGCCTTGAAAATCATCTCACCGCTATCATCATTGAATAGCTTGAGCCAATTATCAGTTGGTTTATTAATCCAAACTTCATATTTATCCAAGCCAGTCTTGAATTTGAAATTCTTGAAAATATCCAGTGTGGATTCATGGTTCTCACCAGGCATATGTAATTCGTCTTCATAATCAGTGATATATTCACGAACATGATTCTTGAAGTTCAAATGAGTCAAAAACATTCTTTGGCAATCATCAAAGGTCAAAAATTCGCCATGTAGTCTTCTCAAATCACGGTCTAAACTAGTTCTGGGTAAGAATATCAAATTGAATAAAAAAACAGCGAATATTCCGATACAGCAACTTGAAACAAATCGTCTTCTTCTCATCTGTTGAACAGTCTTATCAGCAACATACTTAACAGAATTTGCAATGGATTCAGTTAAACTTCTTGAACGTCTTAGATCCTGTGAAACTGACGGGACTGACAAAAAATTTGAATTATCTGGATCATTGATAGATTGATAATTGTATTGGGAGGGCAGGGAGTTTTTCCTGCTTGATGAAGTAGTGCTCAATTTCTGTTGTGATGTAGATAAAAGTGTAGCTAATAAGTCATCTGTGGATGTGCTGTTATATTCATTTGTGATTCTGCTGTTTGGATTTTTGGTATTGTAATTAGAGTTGTTGGCATCATTTGGATTTGGGAATGGTTCAGGCATTGTGACGTTGATTGTATTATCTTCTTAGAATTGGAAATAGATATGAGTCTGTAGCTCACTTTTCAGATTCTAAGCGATGGTTATGATATATATATTGTGGTTGGTCCTGATGGAAATGCAGTTCTCTATAAGTGAAGAAGCTGTTGGTGATGGAATATAATTGTACCTAAACCCACCTCATTTCTATACGATAAGCCAGAAACACATGAATTGCCTTTCTGAGATGTTCTGTTCTGTTCTCCTCTAACCGGTGGCACCGGAATGCGGCTTGGGGCTATTTCATATTTTTCTAAAATGGCTGTGCGGGTACGCGACCCTGTAACCTGTTTAACGTCTGAGCATTGTGTGGAATTCTTTAAAAAGTCTGTAATTATTTCTTTTCTATTCATTCATCAAGGTGTAGTATTATAAAATTATTTAGAGGGTATATTAAAAACACTTGGACACTATTTTAAATCAAAAATATTAAAAGTAAAACGAAAATTGAATATCTATTTTTGAACCGTTTCAAAAATTTACGAAGAAGGAGCATCACCCAAGACACCCCAATGTTGTTCAACACCACCATTCTCAGTACTAGACTTCCACAGTTCATTGTAAGCGGAGAAAAGAATTGAAGAATCACCAGCAGATTCCAAAATATTACCAACAGCTGTCTCTTGGTTTGCAGATGAAGCGACAGCAGGGCCATTAGCATCACCAGCGGATGGCCAACCGGTTTCGGAAGTCTTGACAGACACATTATGACCATTTTCAGAACAGAAAGCAGCAACAGCTTCAACGTGACCCAGAACATAAGAGCCGGCGGTGTCGGCGGTTTGGTCATCGAACCATGGATGGTTATTCAAGTAAACAGCATCGACAGCACCACACAAGTCTGGGTTACCGTAATAAGAAGAGGCAGTTTCACCTGTGGTCCATTCACCAGTGAAATCTGACTTAGCACTCTTGGCTTGGCTGATGAAGTTAGCCACTTCAGAAGCGGTATACCAACTATTATAAATTAATTCATTACCGACAAACACAGTGTGAACAACATCGTTAAAACTCTTACCAGCGGCAGTAATGGATGAATCAATGGAGTCCAAATCACTTTTGATAGCATCAGAGCTAGAGACATCATTGACGGCAACAAATAATTGACCATCGAATGATTCAGCGGCATATTGAACGACGGAACAATCATTTGAGTATAATCTTAAAATTTTGAAGTTACCGCTCAATGCGCTAATGTCTTCTTTGATTTGGTCAGCGGAACGACAGTTCTTGCTTGAGTCAAATGGAGTATAAGTAGTACCCCAGAAACCATCAACCCAGTCTGGAATTGTGACGTCTCTTTTTTCATGAGCAATTGGAGCAGCTGTTGACAAAGTGGCTAACAAAGTGGTTAATAGAGCGAGTGAAAATTGCATGGTGATAGTGGTTTGATTGACTTGGGGGATAATCTGTGAGCATGGACATATTTCAAAGCTTGATCTAGAGACGGCGGGTAAAGACAGGAACCATGAAAGTATTTATAGGTGTTTGAAACATCGAGCTGAAAGTGGCTGAATTGAAAGTCTAGATCAACAGGGAACAGGCGAACAGGCTACAGAGGTCAAAAGTTGCTTATTACACAGAAACCAGAATTAGTTAAGCAGCTCAATTGCCTTTCAATTGCCTTAAGGCTTACGTTGTTAATGTGATGGCTGTGGGGGTTGATGTCACTGATTACGTAACACACTATAAACCTACGAACCAGCCTGAATTTGGTCCCAATTAGGCAATTCTGCGCTTCTGTTCTAAATTTACCATGACCGTGTTGACCCTGATTCCTTATTGACCCTTTGACTCTCAACCTCAACTCCTTCAATTCCTTCCTGAAATTTATTTAAAGAAGCTTGACATGTCAACAAGATTCCATATGATAAACAGAGGCAGTGGTCTGTGTTCGATACAAAAATCTCCCTGGCCTGTTCAAAGTACCATGTGGCTTGCTTGAGTCTTCACTAGTTTCTGCCATGAAGGCGAGCGTGTAAACAGTAAACAGGCAGATCATAAGCAACAGAAATTTTGTCCATACATGTAAGTTGTAAAGATCGGCCATGCATAGATCAATAAACACAACTGTGAACACGACTTGCGAGGCAGATCAACTTCAACAACCCCAAGACAACAACAAAACTCTTCGAAATTCAAATTGCTTGCTATGTTTTTTGTAAGAACTTAGAAGCATCACGGCAACATTCACCAAATAACTTCGTGAAATCGGCTCCAATTTTCCCACATGATAGATGTTTCACTTTTCTGATGTACCACTCTTTGCTTATTCCGCAATGGCATGATGTGACCTCTTCAATTAACCGAGTCATCATGTAACAAACTTCATCTTTTGAAAAATGAAACTAACTTGAAAGAATTTACAGTTAACATTATATATAATCATTTCAAGGACTGATTAATCATGAATTCCGAATTACTTACTAGTTAGGAGACAGAATTAGGCATGTATGCATTCAAGGCAGGGGCCAGCTCACCGACGTAGACACATCATCTTCGAAACTGGCTATATCCGCAACTGGGAGTGAACATGACTACATGCAGCGTATACATTGAGGTCCACGTCTAGCTGGATCTAACATGTGCTATATCTGATTGGCTATATATAGTTTATGTTAGAATTTAGAATCTGCTTGCAGGTAATTAATCATGGACTGGAAAAATAGATCGTATAATCTGAATTGAAATAAAAATTCTATATAGTTAAGGTGATAATAGTGGCATATAATATATAAATCTGCAATTGAAGCAATAAGATAAAATAAAATAAAATAAAATAAGATAATAGTAACAGAATCATCATGGGCATGTTGGGGAATAATAAAAAAACCAAAAGAATTGGAGGAAACACAGGTTGGAAAACACGACTTAAGTATATAGATGGCAAAGACAAGTTAAATCCAGGAGTGGAAATAGATAACAAGAAACGCAAAGAAACACAACATAACAGCAACAAAGGCAGCAGGCATGGATAGATAATACAGAAAAGTAATAGTTTGATTGGAAAAAGTGATGAGAAACACAGGTAGGTCATTAAAATTTATAACGGTTTCGGGGTAAATAAGTAATAGCAATAGTAGTGAGTAAACAATTGTGGGTCTAATTGTAGAAAGCAAATGGAAGAAATAATAAGTAAACATCTTAAAGTGAGGTTGGGTTTAAAAGTAGCAACGACAGTGATAAGCAAGCAAGTGGTTAAATTATCGAGAAAAGGAAATGGAAAGTATCAATCAAAGAGAATTAGGTAGAATCAAACCTAGTTTGTAGAGGCGAGGAGCTGTAGAATTGAAGTAAAGCGAAAAGTTGGTTGATAGTTGAAAAATGATTGATAAAATTTAAGCAGGAACAGTAGAGGAATCACGGACATTCAAGTCAGGATTATCAGCAGGCTTGCTCTTCTTTACCTTCTTCATCATTAACACTTGTTTCTTCTTATCAACAATAGCCTTAACCTCAGTCGCATCAGGAGCAGGTGAACCATCAGAAGAAGAACCGGAGACAGTTTCCAAAATGTCTTGAATTTTATCTTCATTATAGGCAACTTTGTTCAACATACTTTGAACAGAAGCAACAGAACCACAAAGATGACCACGATCATCCAACTCAACAGTACCTGCAGTTTCAAACAAACTAACTTGACCAACAAACAAGCCCAAAGTATCCAGCACTTGAGATGGATCACTCAAGTAAGCCTTAGCACAAGTGACTTTATTAGCTGGACCAACAGTAACTGGGTACATACCATAGTTACCACATTCGTTCATCTTGATGGCAGGTTGAGCAGTCCAATCAGTTTCAATGTTATTCAAAGCTCTGAACATATCTTCATCAGTGGTATCATCACCCAAACACATAACGAAATCTGGGTATTCAGAAGCAGAACGTGGTTTCTTAGTAACTGGATCAGACCAAAGGATTAATCTCTTGACAATTTCACCCTTGTTGACAAAGCTTGGACGAACTTCCAAGTTAGCTTTACCTGACATAACTTCAAGATCAAACTTTTGTAATTTTGCAATCAATTCATTCTTACAACGGTCAGCTTGGAATTGTCCCAATTCAGGATCAGCTTTACGGTAATGCCAAGTCAAAGCAACCTTCTTCTTTTCAATAAATGTACCTGGAGTTCGGTCAGTGTAATGTTGGAAGATAGTTTCAACCTCAGATTGCCATGACATGTCAAATGATTCAGCCAAGTTTGTCCATTGCTTGCAGCCAGTACGTTTAACAAAACAACCATGTTCAGCAGATAAGCCGATTTGTGGGTAATTTGAGCCAATCCATTTCTCCAAGAATTCTTGGTCACGTCCAGAGATAATCCAGCATTCATTCTTGGGATCTTTAACCAATTCTTTCAAGATATTGTTCAAACGAGCAGATGGAATAGCAGCAGCTGGATCACGAACAATTGGAGTTAAAGTACCATCATAATCAAACAGGAATAAACGACGTTGAGCAGAGTTATAGTTCTTCAGCAATAAAGGTTTATTCAAATATGGAGTACCATGAGAAGACAGCTTTGAAACAAATGAAAGCAAAGATTGTAAATTATTGGAAGTCCAATCTTGGATTGTATTCTTGGCAACAGCACGATACAATTTAGCTTCTAAAGACTTCTTCAAGTCATCAGTCATCATTAAACCATCATGAATGGCATTGGCAACACCAACTGAATCCCATGGGTTAACTTGAATTGAATCTTGCAAGACAGAAGTGGTACCAGAAAATTCAGACAAGATCAAAGGGGATCTGCGTTCCTTTTGACAAACGATATACTCCAAAGCAGTGGTATTCATACCATCACGGATTGATGTGATCAGACACAAGTCAGCAACTTTTAATAAAGCGTGGTATTCCTGACGATCAATTCTCATGTTGTATAATTGAACAGGTTGGAATGACAAGTTACCGTATTTTCCATTGATATTGTTAACCAATTCAGAAACTTCTTTATCCAATCTTGAAGAATGGTAGAAAGGTTTGAAAGAAACTTGAATCAAGACAACTTTGTTTCTCCATTCAGGGTACATGTCCAAAAACATTTCAAAAGCTTGTAATTTTTGAACGACACCACGAACATAATCTAAACGATCACGGCCAATGATAATCTTACGATTACCATTCAAGGCTCTTAATTTTGAAATCATTTCATCAGTGGTTTGGGAGAAAGCTTCTTGTTCTAATTTATCGACATCGATACCCAATGGGAAAACTCCAATCTTCACTTCAGTTGAATGAACTTTAACACTGGTTGGAGAAACCTCATAACCCAATAATCTAGCAGAACAAGAAATCATATGTCTAGCGAAAGAATAAGATTGGAAACCAATTTGATTGGCTCCCAACATACCATCCAATAAGATTTTTCTCTTTGATAAGCATCTGAAATATTCACTTGAAGGGAATGGAACATGGCAAAACAGCATAATGTAAGCATCAGGTAACTCCATTCTTAAAATTTGAGGCAACAAGAACAAATAGTAATCATGAATCCAAATGATATCACCAGGTTTATATAACTCCTTGATCTTTGCGGCATAAGCTTCATTGAACTTAACATAATCATGCCACCAACAATTTTCATCATTGGAAGAATCAGTGAATGAAGGTTGAGGGCTTTGCATGTAGTGAAACACAGGCCACAAGACATTTTCTGCATATTGACGCCATTTATCTTGATCTTTACGTAATAACCAGATTGGATGAATATTTTCATCGTTGTTTGCAGAACGGATTTTTTCAGTCAGTTTTTGTTTATTTTCATCAGACAAATAAAGAGGATCATTTTCTATAATTTGAGATTGAGGTATTGAATGAGGAACAGTTTCACCTTGTTTATATAATTCACCAGTCCAAGCGATGAGATGAGTTTCCCAATTGGTCTCCTTTGATAAGAATTGATTTGACGAGTAAAGAGCAGAAGAACCTCTAATTGGTTTAACTTCCCATTCGAAAGATTTTGATTTTGAATTATGTTTTTTGTAAATTTGATTCGGAAGTTGGGTCATACAGTTCAATATTCTTCCGGAAGGATTAGTAGGGAACTGGACGGAGTTGAAATCATTGAGAGAGACACAGTGATGATGAGGCAGTATAGGTTGCGTCATGTTGTTTGTTATTGCGATGTGTGTGATGTGAGGATAATGTGCTGAAGAAGGGAGGGAAACGGAGACGGATGAAGTCAAAGAATAGAACAGAAGAAGGGGAACCAGATAAGAGAAATAGGAAGGACAGGATCAGAAAAGGGAACAGGGAAAAGTAGTTTATATAAGGGGAAGTGAAAGGAAGATAGGCAAGTGTAGTGTGTCTTACTAAGTGACTCACACTAGCAGTACAGTACTATCAGACAATTTATTACCGTTGACCCCATCGCATCGCATACAGCATACAGCATAGATAGAAATTGTTCGAAATTTCGCACTGGCACCAGAACTGCCAGAACTGTAGTATTTTACTGCCAGCGCACACTACCCACTACCCACTACCCAGTAACAGTAACAGTAACAGTAACAGTAACAGTAACATCCTCCTCATCCGCCAGGCGCACTCAGCACTCACCACGCCATCAATCATCAACCACTCCACCCACTCCATACACTACTCGGTAACGATTCATCCACTGCGAACTGAGCCATCTCCGAACGTCCGATCCTCACCTATCTTTCGGCCCCTTACACACCGTATTTTCTAGATTTTCTGATTTTCTGATTTGATTTAATTTGATTTTGGGGGTATACTCAACTTCGAATTCGAACTACGTCGGACAAAGAATCATAAAGTTTCAACACGTTTCATAACAAGAACAAACAATCCCATCTAGACAAGTTACAACGGCCCGTCGTACAACACACTGTTCAAACACAAATTAAGCCACCATGAATTATGAATTATGAATATTCAAAGCTCACTTTCATGCAATCACTTTTGGCCTTGCCATATTATCTATCAAACAAACCTAAAACTATCAAGCTAGCAACCTACATTCTATCACATCCATGCCGACGGTACACGGTCAATTTATTATCAATTTATCCCTTAACAATCAGGCCGGTTAAGAAAAAGTTTGACATATTTTTGGGCTTCGAAGTGACTTAGTTGATGTATTTGCGACATTCAAGTTTTCAACCCGTTGTATACGGTACCACGCCCACTATAAGCACTATAAGACTATAAGCTGTGCCCATGGCCTGCATGAACAGTTGGAACTTAGAAGTTCGGTCCACCAAACCACAACACCACTCCGATCCCCCATACAATTGGTAACTTGTTGATCGTTCGATGTCCATTGACTCCACAATCCAGCAACTATGATGTACTCAATCCAATTATCCCGATGCTCCATGATGGATTTCATGGGCCCCATGTCAAAATCAAAGTTATATTAGACAAACTCTAGGTTGACACATTATGTCCCTCAAATATTAAGATAACACATGTGGATGGTAACTCTACAGATCTCAGTCAATAAACTCTTCTCCTATCTCACCGCAATTTTCAATAATTAATGTGGGGAATTCCTTTTTTGATGTTGATGATACGTGTTTACTTTTCATGGTTCGATTCCAATTTCCAATCTCCGGAATGTACACATAAATATGTCCTTCTCATGGGATCAACCGCTTTTTAGAGCTGCCCATGTGACTAGTTAGTTATGGAACGAACCCATATAGTTCTGGTTGGTGTACTCCGAAGGATCCCATGAAAATTTGATAAGTCCATGTGTGACTCATGACCCCATGTATTCTCCTTGCGAATTTCAATTTGCTATCAAAGTGATGTATACGCCAAGAACTACAACGTCAACAACGATCCACTGTAGCTGGTTCGAACATGACCCAGGGGCCAAGCTCAGTACTCCTCTCCACCCCACCAGTTACTATAAGATTCAAAGGACTGATATCGTAAGTCAACTAGGTCAATCTTCATGTTTCTGATATTTCTCCGAGGTTTCAATTTAAGCTAACAATTTGAACTTGCAAACCAATTTTCAAGCATAATACATGGCTGTGACCAACATTCACTGGATGACAACAATAGCTTTGGTTGAACTTTCACTTGTGATAATTATTTACCCCATTTGAAATTAGTACCCGCACAAAATTGGTAAATGTTCAAAACGGTTTTTTAACGTGCATGTTTTCAAATTTTTTTAGGCCGTATCCGGTACCGCCTCCAACAGCTCAATGATCTTAAGCTCACTTCCCAATTCTGTGTATCGATGATACACTAGTCGCCCCCTTTCTCCTGGTGGTGCTTATGGGGGTGCATTGATGATTCAATGTTCCCCAGGTTCTTCAATTCCCTAGTTGTATATGTGCTCATATTTATCATATACTGCCTTGTGTTGAATGGCGAATTTTATATAAATTTAGGTCTCCAGCTGATAAAGTGAAATTAAAGAGTCAAAGGTCTCGCTTAATTGCAATCCGAAATGTTCTCATCGCATATAAAGGTGAATTATAAATTTAGAACGTACATTTCAACAGCAAGCTAGCTATATAACTTAGATAAGGTGTGCAAATTTATATAAGAGAAATATTTTGATTGAATATATATGTATATATGAAAGGGAAATTATATATATGCTAAACTCTTGACTCTAGTATACGTGTAAAACTATAGGAATGAATGGAATATATATATGGAATTGATGATCCGGTAATATTGTTACGTTCGAATAATAATATTTTTGATGGGGAGAAAACTGAAAGTATGTGATGCAAATTTGCTAAGCAAAAAAAAAATATAAAGACAAGAAAAAAAAGACACGGAAAGTGTGGGGAAGACACAAGTAAATTACAAAAACATAAAGAAAATGGGGGTCTCAAAAAGGTACGTATATGTTACGTAGCTAGATTGTAATCTGTAACAACACATGCATACACTTAAATCGTCAAAAACAACAAAACTGGTACTCAATGGTTATATGGTATGGAATGATATAGTAAATTCAAGTTCTCAAACGCACCAACAACAATACAAACAAAAATGAGAAATGCAAATAAAACGATGAAAAAAAAAACAGAACGAACAACTAAATTTCAAAATATTGAATAAAAATCAAATGTAGTTGAATTCATAAGAATATTATGTAAGATCCACAGAAAAGCCAATTAACTCAAAACAGAGGAAAGAGTTTACTGGATTTAGGAACGGATACAAATCTTGGATCCTTCCTTTAGTCTCTGAATATCTTCTTTTGTATTACCATTACCGTTAGAACTGGTATCCTTTGCACTATCAATTGTCTTTACAACAGGTTTAGCAGCAGCGGGGGCAGCAGCAGCACCTGCTGGAGCAGCACCCTTTCTGTTATGTGTCATATGTGATTGAACCAAATGTCCAGCAGCTAAAGCAGCACATAATGATAACTCAGCAGCCAACACAGCACAAGCGACAATCTTAGCCAATTGTCTAGCATTAGCACCAGGTTCAGTTGGATGAGGACCTTTAACACCAAGCATGGTCAACATTGCACTTTGTGGCTCTAACACAGTACCACCACCAATGGTACCCACCTCAATGGAAGGCATTGAAACAGAGATTTGTAGATCACCATTTGGTAATTTGTTCATTAATGTTATACAGTTTGATGATTCCACATTTTGAGCTGGATCTTGACCTGTGGCTAAGAAAACGGCAGTGACTAAATTAGCAGCATGGGCATTGAAACCACCAACGGAACCAGCCATTGCTGAACCAATCAAATTCTTTGAGATGTTTAATTCAACCAGGGCATCAACGTCGGACTTTAACACTTTCTTAACAGCTTCAGCTGGGACTCTAGCTTCAGCGACAACGGATTTACCTCTACCTTCAATCCAATTGATAGCAGCTGGCTTCTTATCGGTACAATAGTTACCACTCACTGAAATAACTTCCATGTCTTCAAATCCAAAATCTTTAACCATCACAGACAAAGAATGTTCAACACCCTTAGAAATCATGTTCATACCCATGGCATCACCAGTGGTAGTCTTAAATCTCAAGAACAATAAAGTACCAGCCATAGCAGTTTGAATATGTTGTAGTCTGGCAAATCTGGATGTAGAATTGAAAGCAGCTTTAATCTTCTTTTGACCTTCTTCTGAATCAATCCAAATCTTGGCTTGACCAGTTCTAGTCAATGAAGGGAATGAAACACATGGACCTCTTGTCATACCATCATTAGTCAAAACTGTAGTAACCCCACCACCAGCATTGATGGCTTTACAACCTCTCATGGTTGATGCAACTAAACAACCTTCGGTAGTGGCCATTGGAATATGGTATGGTTCACCATCGATAATCATAGGGCCGGCAACACCAACTGGTAATGGCATGAAACCAATAACATTTTCACAACAGGCACCAAAGACACGATCATAATCATAATGCTTATATGGCAAGGCCTTGGTAGTAAGGATTGGTGCATCAGCCAGTTTAGCAATAGCCATTCTTCTAACAACAACAGCACGGGTCTTGTCTCCTAATTGTTTCTCAAGGGCATACAGTGGCAATTGGTTGTTCAAAACCAATGACAAAACTTCAGCATTTGTACATTCTTTAACATTACCTGCTTTCAAGATTGGAACTAACTTTTCCACTGGACGGATGACTGAACCAATCTCTTCAATGGATTCATCTTCTTCATCATCATCCTCGTAATCAATGACTGTCTGAGAAACTAGAGCAACCGCAGCAGCTGAAGCGGCTGCAGAACGAGAGGCCTCGGGTTCAATACCAAGAGCAGCCTTAGCTTTCTTCTTCTTGATGGCGGCTTCAGGAACTGGTGTGGAAGTTTTTGTATGTTGTTTGGATGCGCTTCTAGACATGGCGTAACTGTTTAATGTTTCGAAAGCCATGTGGAATCTGGTGACGTTCAACAAGTAAATGTTGATCGAGACAGAAATACCAGCCAGGATGAACAAGAATTTGGAGATTAGTGGATCTCTAAGAGCTCTAGAAAATTGTTGTAAAGTACCCAAAACGAAATCCTCACTCGAAGTAATAAAAGTAACTTTGTGGTAAGCTCTAACTGGCAGAACAGTGACAATGGTGCCTAATTCACTAATGGAAATATTTTGAGCAATTGATGAGTGTAAACTTTTGGTTGTGGCACTGATCAATGATGAAGGACTGTAATCTGAAGTTTCCTCATACAACCATGAAGTACCTAGAACAAACAAGTGTAAACTTAAGAAACCCAAGATTGTGAGGACTTTGAATGACACAACAGTTGAATGAGCCGTGAACAACGATGAAGAAGTTTGCAAAGAAACCGCATCAGCAACGGATTCAGCAATACCATCCTCTTCCAAGAATTCCTTCAATTCTATTCTTCTATGAACTTGAGAGATTTGAGCTTTCAATGAAAGAATTGAAGCGTAGAAGGTGAAAGTAAAAAATAAATCAACGGCCAGGATAACAGATGATAAGATACAGAAGTTTCCGAAACCGGTCTTGGCAGGAACCATAAAAGAGCCGATACACAAAGCCAAGGAGAGAAATAGTTGTTCTTTAATTAAAGGTAATGCAGTTTGTTTTGAAACAACTTCACCAATAACTGTAGAAATGTCTTTGTTTTGATTCTTACGGCTACTCAAAGCCTTAACAATTGGTTCCGTGAAAGAAACCTTATGCTTGAAACCAATAGTGGCCACGAGGAATGGCAAACCTTCAGTTAATGAAATCAATGGAATCTTCTTGTTTAACACTTCGGTAGTAATGACAATTGAGAACAGGAAAGCAAAAAGTGATGATAGCAAAGTACCAAAGGCAAGCCAAAAAGTTGAACCAACACGTTGCATTTGATAGAACAATTGAACAAAAGACATCCACATGGCCAAATAGGCAACAGTGATCAATGCAATATCAAATTTTTCGGCACCTTTAACCAAACTGACAACTTTTTTCAAATGTTGTTTGATATATCCGTAATATCTACCAATCTTATTGGCTGTTCTTGGCTTAAAGACTTCACCAGCTTCATTTGTAAGCAAATCAGGTTTTTCAATTTCCTCATCATAATTTTGATAATCAGACAACAAAAAGGCTTGAGAACCGTCTTCACTGAAGATCAATTGTCCATTTAATGGATAATCAGATTTCGTTGCACCTTTGAAACTGATAGGAGTCAAGGCGAGATGTTCAGCACCGTTATTAGCAAAATCTGAAAGGTCATCAACTTGAATCCAGTCATTTGATGAACCAGGAGCATGATAGAAATGCAATAGATCAGAGGAATCGGCAGAGATGTTGAAATGAGCAACGTAGTTTTCGACAATTGTTAAGTAAGTCAAAGAGGCTAGTAAGGCAGTTCCGATAATAATATGGATAGGTTTGTTAGCACAAAACTTGGCTATGTTCCCAGGAATGACGGAAAACATGTAAGCCATGGTTGGATGGTGTGTAACAGTTGTTGTTTGTAACAGTAAGAGGATGGTAAGTGGGACCTGGTACCTGAAACAAGAACAAGAACAATTGGGGAACAAGTGGACAAGGTTTGTATGGGGAGACGGGGAAAACGAAGTGCACTGGAGTCTGGAGGATCTGGGTCTCGAGAATGAAAGCTGAACGAGATTCAGATTGTTGGACTTGGAACAATTGGAGGACTTCAAACTTGTCGAACTGGAGTCTGGAGTCTGGAGCCTTGTACCGTACTGGCTATAGTGTATATAGTGTCTGTTGCCTGTAAAGTGAGTTATGGGACAGTACTGTTACAACTAAAGTTACAAAGGAGGTTTTCTTCGTTCAATTGGGAGTTGCCCTTTGCCCTTTACCAGGCGGTATGTACGTATGTATGCGTACTTTCGACCAGAAAGTTTCTTCGATCTTTTTAACCCTCGTTTAAACTAGTTGGGGGCGCTGGACCAATAGCACCTGGTGATATCAGCATATGGGGTCCATGGGCATTGGGTCAGTGTGTCACTGTTTCACTGTGATAATGCTATCTCTCAGTTGACACGTCAATTTAGACACATGTGCTGACAATTTGCTGCCTTTTAGTGGCCTCCACTACACCAACGTACGTCTTTATCTACAATTCTCTCTTATATTACTTTTCACTTTTCACTTGTCCCCACAATTCGTTGCCCTCGTTTAGAAATTCGCATTTCTCTAACGGTTTTTAGGGCATGTGTGGTGCACGGGTGTCGTTTCCACTACGCGCCTGACTGAACTTTGAATTGTCTTGCTAGGAGAACCTCTGCTTCTTACTAATCAATACTACATCCTTCAAAGGTTGTAATGTTGAACCTACATTAACTTCACCATTAGTATATCATAAAATGTCGGAAATGATAATAAAAAAAATTAGAAAAATTATAGTAAAATCACAAACCAAAAAATGAATATGCAAACAACTTTAAATCATTATGGAGAAACATCATCCATAGCATTCATCATCTGTTCCCATGTGTTATCGCCTAAAATATCCAAAATCGTATTGTATAACTGTCTTTTGCCTTGCTGTCCTTGTACACTATTCACATTCAGATTATTTTCCAAAAATTGTGCTGGTGCTGGTGATGGAATAAACTCATCAAATGGAGCACATCTCTCACTCTCATTTCTAATGGTGGTCAGATCATAGTTGTCATCATTGTAATTATCACCACTTGTACTCGTACTCGTTCCTTGTTGTAACGGTTGCATCTTTTGTTGATACAACTGTTGTTGCATTGGAACCTGAGACACTCTCGGGTCCTGTACCATCTCCTGTTGAGGCTTTGGAATGGACAAAGGATAAAACTTCTGGAACCGATTAAAAGATAACTCACCACTATTTCTTCTAGCTGGAATTCCTAATTCTCTATCTGCTCTCGCATTAATCTCTTTCTGTATACGGCTAAAAATACCATTAGCTTCTTGACTACCTGAACTGCCTGAACTATCTGAAACAGAAATAGTAGCTGAACTACTAGTTACATCACTACTTGGTGATATCGTATTAGCATCTTCTGACTTTATTCTGATTGATTCTAGTTGTTGTTGTTGTTGTTGTTGTTCTAATGAGAAATCACTCCATTTATCGGATGACGGTAAGTTAGGATCGTTATTACTAAATTGCATTGCATCTATTGGGTAATTGATCAATTCTTGTCTTTGTGCCTGGTTGAATGCATGTAATGACTGTTCAGTGGTCTGCCTATCATGGAAAAGTGAAGGCCATTTGGAGAAATCAAAAGACACTGGCAGGTCTTGTGGATTATCAGACTTTAAGAAAAATGGTAGTTTATGTTGCTGTGATTGTGATTGCTGTTGCGGTTGTTGCGGTTGTTGCGGTTGTTGCGGTTGTTGCGGTTGTTGTGATTGTTGTGATTGTTGTGATTGTTGTGATTGTTGTGATTGTTGTGATTGTTGTGATTGTTGTGATTGTTGTGATTGTTGTGATTGAAATGATTGAAATGATTGAAGTTGCGATTGTGGTTGGTGTTGAGAAGATAGAGTTGGGGTTTCTTCCCTTTGATCTTGTAGCTGGATTTGCTGTGTTTCCGCAATGATGCTACCAATTCTTCTTGGATGCTTTATCGGCCGATCATTGATTTCTTCGTCATTCTCAATCACAGTGCCTGTTCCGCTTATCATTGGCGTTGCAGGAACAAAAACTTGAGTAACTCTGGTCATTTCCCTCAATTGGCTGAAGGTTGCAATCTTGTCAGTACCCAACATCAAATTGATAAGCTTCTGGATAACATAGGCACCTCTCACAGCAGGTCTATTAGGTTGACGATATGAACCCAAATAAGGCAATATAGATCTGACTAAGTCAATTGTATCTTTCTGGTATCTCACAGCTTGACTATTCAACATACAATCCACTAATAAAAAAATGGCACCGGAAATGGTCAATAAAGGAGAAAGCCAAACGTTTCTAAATGAATCAGGATGATTTGGCGATGTGTAACCACGGATTAAAGCTCTGGCACAGTTGACACATGTTTCATGGCAGGTAGCTGTCCACTCACTATGGTTCATAAAAATAGACATTTGTCTGTTAACATCCAACAATTCATTTGCCAAATGATGGTTCAATATGTACTTGGTGAAATCAATCATTCTTTTGAATTCAGGGTCACTGGAATACTTATCACGTTCAACATAATTTTCAAAATCCTTATCCATCTCAAATTTTACCAACCTTAAAGCAACGTCCGCTTTTTTCAAACCTTTCAAACTTATCCTGTTTTTCAAGTTCTCATCTGGAATGTAATACTTTCTCTTAATTGTTCCAATCTTGGTATAGGTGTAAAAGCAAAAATTGTACCAATTGATTTGTTTATCCTTCACTATCCATTTGCTTGGTGGTGGAGTGATAAAGCTTCCTGGAGGTATTGTTGATAAACGACCGAATGCTTCAAACCAGTCATGGAAGACCAACCCCCACCACGCTCCAATCTTAGCTTGAATATCTGGATCTTCAATGTTGGGCAAGTTTGGATCAATTCTATCCAAATGCATTTCTCTGGCAATTAGTGCGGCAGAACAATATAAGCAATTTGCAAGCATGTTTCCTCCTAGATGGTGAGAGCATATTTTAATCAAAGTGAAAATTTCGTGTGTTTTCATGTTAAAAACTGTTAGGTATCTGCCCCTGTGTAAACATTCTAAACCACATGCAAAAGTGGCTCTTGGATAAAGATTCCATTCCAAATCAGTAAAATCAAGTTCTTTCCGAAAGCTATCATCCAAAGTGAACATTCCATAGCACAATAGCATATAATATTCACTTAAAAACATGTACTGAGAAGCAGTTTTGGATCTTAGTGCGGTAACATGTTTCTCTTTGATTGAATTATTGGACCAGTATTCTTCGTATTCTTTAATAAATGCCTGAGGATTCAACACATTGAATTGGTAACCCCATTTAAGTATCTTGTAAATGACAATATCAGAACGCTGTTTATCGAATTTTCCAATGATCTGTAAAAAGTAATTCCACACTGTTGATTCGTCGTCGTTAGGCAACACATTAGGAATCAATTTTCTCTTATTTTCTGATCCTAGAGTTATCCAGTCTTCAGTATTGAAACAAAGTTTTTTTTCGCCATCATAGTAACTCTCGTCGGCCAAACCTCTGTTGATCAAGCCCAATGTAATCGAGTAACTATCCCACCTTCTGGATTCAACTAACTTATCCTCTTCAATTTCTTTTGCTGATTTGGGTTTGAAAACATTTGAGCTGTTTTCATCGACAAGTAGCCTATCACCTTTGTTATCCATATTCGTTGCAACTGGTGGGGTATTGGAAGTGGCACTTACTGATTTCCTTTTCCTTGTAGAAGGACTGTTTCCACCGGTTGTACTGCCATCTTCAATATCTGAATTCTCTAATTTCATTTTTTTAATGGTCTCTTCTAACTCCTTGATTTTTTTCTTCAATACTTCATTCTCTTGTGAAAATTTCAATTCGGTTTCATTACCAGGGGCATTAAGTATTAGCCCGTCGACTATTATGGGTTCTTTTGAGCATAGATGAGCTCTATTTCTTGCAATACATCGATCACACGGTATTTCAAAATTGCACTTCACTTTCCTCTTTCGACAACTGTAGCATGATTTGGAGAGTCTGTTGGTTCGACGTGGTTGTTGTTGTTGTTGTTGTTGAGAGTTCTGTTTTTGGCCCTGCATAGTGTTGGTTTGTTGCTGATTAATAGAGGTGTTTCTTCGTTGTGAACTAGCAGTAGTTGCATTTGCAGTGGATGATTTCTGTGTATTGGATCCGACCTTTGATGTCATTATGAGACATTGGTAATTTTTCTCTATTGTAGGTGATGCCCATTGTTGCATGAATTGTAGATTGTAAAGTCAACGTATAAGGTGTTCGAAACTCGGTCAATATACGTGGGCAATCAGCAATGAGCTGTAGCGAGACTGAGGGTGTTTGAACTCGGACGACGGATGAATCATGATGGACCATATCATGAATGGGATCCATGGATCGTTATAAACTATAAGCTACAGGTGGTCCTTTCGATCGAAAGTTCAAATTTACAATTCAAATTGGGATTTATTCATGGATTAAGCATATAATCCAGTAGCGTTAACATACTTCACTATTTGAATTTCAGATCAATTGAAACGTTGAAGCTGGAACCCGACAGCTCTAGGTCTCGTTCCGATAAAGTCTTACAAAGCATCCAGACTCTAGAGTCATTAGGATTCACACAACATATGCTCATATTAATCAAACTGTAGCTCGTTGGTTGTCTGCATGGTCTTCTGGCTGCTATGACTGTTATCCCCTGGTTTAAATTGGTACATTCAGTACAGTTGTGAATAATATACCGGCCAAGTTATGCAGAGAATTATCAATAACAACTTGAATCCTAGAATGAATAAGATTCTGTTGGGATGGTATATGATGTGCAACGTCACAACGTCATGATCGAGTAAGGAGAAATGTAGTGTATGCATGCATGAATTTTGAAGTTTTGACGGCCAGTGAACGTATACTGCTGATCTGTGTAATTGCTGTTTTCAACGAACTCATTTTCATCTTAGTGTCAGTCTTCAGATGAGTTAGTTATGCAGTCAGGAATATGATGTTTGTTAATTGACGTTGATAGAAACAGGCCACCTACATAGACAGACTCCAGTACTCCAGTACCTAACTGTTCAAAACGTCACTGTATATACAGTTCATGATTGATAGTGTACCTCATGGAAAATTCTCTATAGCTGTGATTCTGGGTTTGTGACTAAAATGGTGATTATACTCCATTGGCTGTAATTGAACAAGATAAAGATCAATTACTTGTGGTACCGTTGCAATTTATCATTTATCCATCTCGGTTCGCCGAACCTTCGCCGGAAACAAAAATCACGGATTCAAAGGATTCGAAACTCAGGATCAGTTGACTGAGCCACTCGACCCGTCCTTTATCCAGTACGTTTCCATTCTCACGGCTGATAACAGATATGGTGGATCTCATGCAGCCAATTAAAGTTGAGCAGTAGGAGTAGCAAATCCGGTTTCCGGCTTTTTAGGTTTTCGTTTCCTGTCGATTTTTAATCGTTATCAACTGGTGGCACCCGTGCACCAGCGGAAGAGATCCAAATGCGCCAAATTGCGCTCCAAATGCCACACGAAAACTTGAAAACCAAAAATTCGGATATGAACATCGAAAGCATCGTTTCCAATTGATTAAGATGTACCCTCTTTCTATTGGCTCATGTACCGTTTGAACTGCCAAAGATCTTCGTACAGGACAATTCACAAAACTTATGATTCCTGAATGTCCTCGCATACAGCGCTGTCGAAATCCTCTCGCTTCTCTCATCACAAATTCACAATCCACACATTTCAATTTTGATTGATTGGCATTTGGCAGTACTGGTACATGCAGCCTGCTGTATGTATCAATGATCAATCAGTCTAATTTCGGAAACATCTTACCTGTGATTGGATCCAGATGTCATATGGGCCCCTTACTGCATATAATATCTGTCTACAATAAGTTTGGTGGTTTCCGCCCCCAGACGATTCCTTATCATGATTGAGATCGTCATAGTTCGTTGGAAATTCATATGATCACCCCATCAAGCTATCTTTAAATCCAATTTCCACATGCTCAGACAAACATATATAGCTGAATTCATGGTTTTTCATCAATCCCTATACATGATCTGATTTCAAAATACATACAACAACTGCATGTAAATTCACATGTCGGCAACAAGCAAGTGGCACAAAGTGGCTGCAGCATTATTCCCTGGTACTACTGCTTTGATACGGACATCGGACATTATTATAAAGGTACTTTCGTGTCTTCGATGTTATCTTTACGCTTTATCGGGCACCTAGCTAATTGTTTTCAATCTTTTTTTCATCTTCTTGCACCGCCGGCCCGCCAATCATGATATATATTAATCGGGGTTGATAATTTTTATCGAAACAAATTACAAATCATCGATGCTCTATAAATACACAAATAGATCCTCTGCAATTAACTATTTGATAATTCGAGCTTGGTACTCTTTGTTCTTGTGAAATATTGTTTCCTTATACTTCACTGATATTGCATATACACTATCTGACTATCACACTTCACAACGTTCACTTCTCTAAATTGACCAATTACATCTCACATCTCAACAAATTCAACCAATTTTCAAATTATAACATCACACCATGTCTAGTGATATTCTTGTTCCCTTACCTCAGGGTGCAGGTTACGCCATTGTTGTTGGATTAGGTATGGTGTTTTCCCTTGGTATGATTTTAACTACGTTCGTTTTGAGAAGATACCAAAAAGAAATTATCACATCTGAAGAGTTTTCCACTGCTGGTCGTTCCGTGAAATCTGGTTTGATTGCAGCTGCTGTTGTTTCATCTTGGACTTGGGCTGCTACACTTTTACAATCTTCAACTCAGGCTTATAAAAATGGTGTCTCTGGTCCATTTTATTATGCTGCTGGTGCTTCTACTCAAATTGTCTTATTCGCATTCATCGCCATTAAGGCAAAACAAAGAGCTCCAGAAGCACACACTTATTTGGAAATCATCAAGGCTAGATATGGTGGTGCTGCTCATGGTGTCTACATCTTCTTTGCCTTTGCTACAAATATTTTGGTTACTGCCATGTTACTTACTGGAGGTTCAGCCACGATTAACTCTTTGACTGGAATGAACACTGTTGCATGTATTTTCTTATTACCAATTGGTGTTATGGTTTACACTTTATTCGGTGGTATCAAGGCCACTTTCTTAACTGATTATGTTCACACAATTGCAATTGTCGTTATCATTTTGACGTTTGCTTTTAACACATATGCTGTCAGTGATAAATTGGGATCTCCAAGTGCCGTTTGGGAAAAGATTACTCAAGCCGCAGTTGATCATCCTGTCTCAGGAAACGCTGAAGGTTCATACTTAACCATGCATTCTAGGTCCGGTGGTATTTTCTTTGTTATCAACTTGGTTGGTAATTTCGGTACTGTGTTCTTGGATAATGGTTACTGGAATAAAGCCATTGCATCTTCTCCAGCTGCTGCTTTGCCTGGTTACTTACTTGGTGGTTTTGCCTGGTTTGCCATTCCATGGTTGACTGCCACAACAATGGGTTTGGCTTGTCTAGCATTGGAATCTGATCCTTCCTTCCCAACTTACCCTAACAGACTATCTGCAGCCCAAGTCTCAGAAGGATTAGCATTGCCCAACGCTGCCGTTGCCTTGATGGGTAAAAGCGGTGCCGTTGCAACTCTGTTTATGATTTTCATGGCTGTTACATCTGCCATGTCTGCTGAATTGATTGCTGTTTCTTCTATTTTCACTTATGATATTTACAAAGGTTATGTTAACCCAAATGCCAGTGGTAAAAGATTGATTTTCATGTCACATACATCTGTTATTGTTTTCTCCGTTGCCATGTCGGGCTTTGCTACTGGTTTGTACTATGCTAAGGTTTCCATGGGTTACTTGTATGAGTTAATGGGTGTCATTATTTCTGCTGCTGTTCTACCGGCTACATTAACTCTTTTATCAAGAAAACAAAACACTGCTGCTGCTATCTGGTCTCCAATTTTGGGTACCGTCGTTGCTATTGCTGCTTGGTTGGGATCAACAAAGAGTCTAACAGGTGCAGTCACTTATGATAACACATTTGAAGACAATCCAATGTTGATTGGAAATGTTGTTGCCTTACTTTCTCCTTTGATCTTTATTCCAGTTTTGACTTTAGTTTTCAGACCACAGAACTTTGACTGGGACATCTTGAAGTCTATCAAAAGAGTCGATGAAACTGAGGAACTAGCAACTGCTTTGAAGTTGGAAGGAGTTGCCTTAGATGGTGCTGCTCCACTGGATTCTGATTCAATTGAAAAAATGAAACCTGTCAAGTCTAATGTTTCAGCTCTTGTTGATCAAAAAGTTTACGATCAAACTGTTGTGGATGCTGAAAGAGAATCCGAAAAATTAAGAAAAGCATCTAAGATTGCTGGTCTTGTTTGTATATTCTGGAGTCTTGCTGTGATCATATTATGGCCAATGCCAATGTATGGTAGTAGTTATATTTTTTCAAAGAAGTTTTTCACAGGATGGGTTGTTGTTGGTATCCTTTGGATGTTCTGTACCGGTTTTATTGTTGTGATTTTCCCATTGTTTGAAGGTAGAGTCGGTATTTACACTTCATTGCGTGGTGTCTTCTGGGATTTGACAGGCCAATCCCATAAATTACATGAATGGCAAAATGATCATCCTGAAGCTTTGCATGCTGTTCAAAGTCAAGTTTCTGCAGATGCCCAAAGAATAGCCATGGAGAATAACATCGATGAAAAGCTTTAGTTGGTTGATCTAATTATGTGTTTTATTGTATGTTTTAACACCGTCTCCTATCGTTGATTTAACACATGCTGTCCCGCCTTGTATGATTTATTTGTTTTTTGTCATGTTATATATGAATTCGATTTTAATCTTAATACCTTATTAATTTTCATTTCATCGATATAGTTAAAATATTTGGAGAAAGAATTTCCCGATCGGGCCAATCCGCTACCCATGAGCCATACGTACCTTAATCATTTCTACTTGATCTTGTGTTTTTCTTTAACTTTATCTGTTCTTTTTTTTACCTAATAAGTTTCATTTATATTAAAAAGGAATAAAAACGAGAAAATCTTTTCGATTTCGACTAGACTTTCAGATAAGACTCAGTTATCTATATATATATGATAGGATTGTGTATAAAAGATCGGGAAATTCATCGAATTCGATGACATCCCTTCAATAACTCATTTAATTGTCATCGGATATTGGTAGAAATGAACCACTTTCTTTACCACCTTCTTCAGTTGCGTTGCTGTCAGATTAGATGGAATGTTAATGTGGAACTTCGGTGATGACAAAAAATGATGATCGTTTATTTGTAATAATATATCCAAATAAATGTTTATCTTGATGTAGTGCTGGGGTGGCATAATGGTGCCCATGAGCTTTTCTTG
>JAKTRY010000249.1:0-32877 GCA_030579935.1 Ambrosiozyma cicatricosa | reverse complement strand
CAATAACCAATGGAATGATGAAAATTAAATGCCACTAATTTTATGAAAGAACGAAGACACAATACCACTCGTATCAAACAATCAATGATAGTGGGAAAGCCATTCTAATTTATAGAACACCCCAACAGTTTTCTGTACTGTTGGCTAATGTCTTTTTTCAAGTCCTGTTCGAAATATCTATGCAGCGAGTTAACAAACTCCATCTTTTTCATGCTTCTATCTGAGAGAAGTGAAGAGCAATAATATTTTCTGTTCATGGAAATCTCTTTCTTCTGAGTATTCGACAAATAAAAATCCGGTTGTAACTGGAAAGAGCTATATGGATCTCCGAACCACACAGCCAATCAACGATGTTTGGTTGTTCCAGATCCAATGTAAAGATTCTTGGAAGCCTGAAAGTGAAGGCAGATTCTTGATCAACATCCGCGACTCACTCAAAAAAGAAGCTGCACCAACCCCTCAAGATTGTCTATGTTTACGTTTACGTTTTCATACCATTCAAACTAACATATGGCTTTACTCCAAAAAGATGGATCCAACATGACATCCACAAAACCAAAGAGGACACCATTATCAGAAATCACAAAAAGACTTGGAAACAACACTAATAAAAGTGCCTCTTCAATATTCAACAATGCGCTTTTTGATAAGACGAAATCGAAAAAAGCACAACAACCACACGATTTCAGAAGAGGCAAAGGTCAATTCCAACCACCACATACCGTCCCTAGAAACCACCAGAAGCATCAGATTCCAAATGCAAAGCTATTGAATTCCATATACCGGCAGTTCAACAAACAGGAAAAAGTGAGTTCAGGTTCGAATTTGATCGCTAAAATCACCAAACCTCAAAATCACACCAAAGGGAACGGACTTTCCATTCTGAACCTACAGTCATCAGAATTCAAAATTTACAAGGATAACAATGATGATTCAATAATTCAAGCATCGACTAGTACAAAGAAGAGAAAACCAAAGAAAAAAGTTCACGAAGATACCATTTCTGATCCCGGTTACCATTTGATGGATTCCCAACACGAAGAGGGAACAACGATAGGAAATATAACGAGAGATCTTGGTGATGATGACAAATGCAGAAAACCCTTGTCTTCTCAGCTGGAGCAACAGTTGACTCATATTAAGACTATGGATTTTGTGCTCAATTATGATCAGCCTGTGAAATCGATCGAATCTTCCAAAGATAACGCACAAATATACACTATTCATTCAATGGTTGATTTTGGACAGACTTTTAAGATCGTGACTTTGAAAAATGATGTTGATGATGGTGGTAATGTCGAATCTCTTTCCAATGGTGAGAAAGACATGATTACTGTTGGTTTGATGTTGATTAAAGATTTTTGTTGGATTAACTTAAAGCTAGGCAATAAGATTCAGTTGGGGAATGATTTTTTCAGAATGGATTGGATGGGTGAAGAGCTTCGGTTTTTTTATCGTTGGTTCAAATTGATGTAAACCCGTAGTCTAAACCCATCGTCTGACGTTGTCGTATTTTTTTCTTGTTGTTGCCCCTTTTCATACTTGTGTACTCATACTTTACTATAACTTTGCAGACTTACATAGATATAATTAATTTTTATAATACAAATTGTATTTTACTTTTTAATCATAACTTTTTTTATTTACATGTTAACGTATACAGGATATATTCATAAAACTAACTCAAAGCTTCACCAAATGTTGGATTTCCGTTATAGCACCCGAATCCAACTTCTCCAGCATTTGATCAATCCACTTTTTGTATTCTCCCATCTCGAACCCCTCAGACTTCACCAGGATCGGCATATACTTAGTCAAAAAAGTATAATGGAATTGAACATCACCACGGGAGACAATCAATGGTATCGTTGCCTTCACCAGCTCGAAATCCATTCTTTCAAAAGCACCATCCAAAATGGCTCTCATAGCCTGTGTGTCATCACCATTGATAAAAATGGTAAACAACAACAATTCCAATTGTGAATGAGCCTCTGAGTTGTTTTTTCCCTTATAATGGATTATGTTAGTCAAGTTGGTCAAGTTATGTAATCTATCTGTGATTGGGAACTGGTAAAAACGGCCATCTTCTGTGGTTGGAACTTTGTATTTTGGATCCAAAAGTTTATCCAAAGTGACAAATCTATCATCATCGATTTGGGAACCTATCACGGTCAACACAGGAAGTAATTTTTCGACATCTTTTGTAGTCAAATGAGGAGCATAGACGTTGAGTAAATTCACCACAAAATCGTATCGTTTATTCAGCATGGACAACGGTCTATTTCTGTCTGCTGAAAACTCTGGAGATTGCACACAGAGGCTGATGTAGCTTATTATATCGTCTGTTGTCAATGGTAATCCATTTGCCTGCATTGCTTTGAAGTGGTGTTCAAAATTTTTCAAAGGGTAATTTTCAGGGTTTGACAAATGTAGTTTTTTCATTTCCTCAAAAGCACCATTATAATTTTCTCTGGTTAAAATGCTTGGATTAAATTGTGTTGAAGTATTAGTTGACATCCGTTTCAATTGTTTAATCAGTTGAAGTGTTGTAGTTGGTCTTCTGGCTGTATGTAAGTATCTAACACCGGCAAAAATGTCATCATTCTCTTGATGTCTTTGTTTTTTCTTGTATTTCTCTTTATCAGTTGCCCACAATCCTTCCAAATTCAAGTCTTCTCTTCTCTCAGCAGTCAAAAAATGCACATAGATATCATCAGTTTTGCAATCCATCATAACCCAAGTATTTGTAGGAGAGCCATAATCAAATTTTGCATAATTTGGCGCTTTTTTACCTTTCTTCAATAATCTTCTTTGGAATTTGGCCAATTGTCCAGTACTAACTAATCCTTCAGTAGAAGGAACTTGATTCAACTCATGTTTGACAAAATATGTGAGTTCATTAGCGGCTTTTTGTAAATGTCTTGATGATTTACCTGTTCCAATAATCATGAAATCTGCAACATCCTGGGCACCTTCGTTGATCAAACCTGAATTGTCACCTCTAAGATCAAAAACGTTGATATCGGTCATACCTAACTTGTTGGCAATGAATTCCAAAATTGGTTGTAGTGAAGCTGGAGAATCAGCAGGTATATCCGGGATCTCTATTTGTTTGAGTGGAGAGCTTACATTTGGTGATTCTTCAGTTCTTAGATACCATGGAACGTCATTGGATTCTGATATAATTGATTTTGGGATGTTGGTGTTATGAGTTTCTGGTGCTGGAGAAATACCCTGATTTTCATTGGAGACCAACGGAGAAGTGGACAGGAACTTGATGGCTTGGGTTCCAACTCTTTGTTTGGTAGCCATTTTTAGGTAACAACGAGCACAGTTGGATTTCAACATAAGTATTTTGAACTAGTTTCTGGTGTATTTGGATAGTTGATTAATCAGTGAATCATTGTGACTTTGAAATTCTACATGTCTTTCAGGTCCTTCAGAATAGTTGTCCAGACTGCAACAATTTTTTGCTCGCGCTCTCGACTCACTCGAAAACTTGTTTCTTTATAAGCAATTCTCAAATCTGTCATTTTTGCATCCATCTATAAGTAATCAATCTGTTTTTCTAGATTTACACTGGGCCCTGGGGTAATGCACTGTTGCAAATCATTATCAATTTCATCTAAGTTCAAATCATCGTCACACATTACCCACATTTCACATGCAGCATCCCAACTCAGAAACACACCCAGACATATCCACATCTACCGCAACTACAAGTGAAAGAACAAGGCCAATGCTCGAAATTCTGGCACCAGTTCCCATAACTTTAGAAGACCACTCCGAATCAGGAGCCCATAATGATAAACACGCATCTACGTTATTTAACAGTGGTAACATTTGGTGTGTGAACTGTTTTGTTGGAGAACCATATACTATTGAAGGAACCAATGGAGGCAAGTACACGTTATGGCAAATTGAGCTGGACACAGTTCGAGGAGGACGAATTAGAATTCGCAAGAGATACAGCGATTTTGTCAAATTGAGGGCTCAGTTGATGAGTAAGTATGGACGACAAACGGTTGTGACGAGGTTACCACCAAAGACAGTTGTGTTTCAAGACCGATTCAACAAGGTGTTTTTGGAGAAACGACGCAAGGGGTTGGATTATTGGCTGCACTCTGTTGTTCTTAATCCGATCTTGTGTTGTGCGCCAGAAGTGAAGCAATTTGTCGTAAATCACTGAAGTCTGCTATTACCAACTGACACAGCCGGCCTGGCCCTTGTCCTCGATTCCAGTCTCCATAATGAGAAAAAGAACGAGAGTCCACACGTCCTCAGTCTGATTAATCCAGACTCTGTCACTCTGAGCGAGACCCTCACCGCATTAGTAATTTTGAATTTTCTGTCCGCTACGGCCATGCTCTCACTATGTTGGAAATTTGAATCCCCCTTATATTTAACTGCTCTCATTTCCCACCTCTTTCTGCTTCCCACCCAACCACAAGATTTATGCTTTCCATCATCAAATCATCCCAAAAAAACATCAATCAACTAATTAACTCAAAAATATTATCAAGGATGTCTCACAACAAAGTCACTGTTATCGGTTCCGGTCCCGCTGGTCACACTGCCGCCATTTACTTGGCTAGAGCTGAAATGAAACCAGTTATGTTTGAAGGTATGTTAGCTAACGGTATTGCTGCTGGTGGTCAATTGACTACTACCACTGAAATTGAAAACTTCCCAGGTTTCCCAGAAGGTTTGACTGGTAGTGCTCTCATGGATAACATGAGAAAACAATCTGAAAAGTTTGGTACCACAATTATAACAGAAACCATCTCTAAAGTTGATTTCTCTTCTAAGCCATTCAAGTTGTGGAGAGAATGGGCTGAAGATGAAGAACCAATTACCACTGATGCTGTCGTCATTGCTACTGGTGCTTCTGCTAAGAGATTACACTTGCCAGGTGAAGAAACTTACTGGCAACAAGGTATTTCCGCTTGTGCTGTCTGTGATGGTGCTGTTCCAATGTTTAAGAATCAACCATTGGCCGTCATCGGTGGTGGTGATTCCGCTTGCGAAGAAGCTCTATTTTTAACCAAGTACGGTTCTAAGGTTTACCTGGTTGTCAGAAAAGATTTCTTGAGAGCTTCTGCTGTCATGCAAAAGAGAGTTGAAAAGAACCCTAAGTTGGAAATCCTTTACAACACTGTTTCTCAAGAAGCTAAAGGTGATGGTAAGTTCTTGACTGCTTTATCTATCAAGAATGTAAAGACCAACGAAGTCAAAGATTTGCCAGTCAAAGGTTTGTTCTACGCCATTGGTCACAACCCAGCTACCCAAGTCTTCAAGGATCAACTAGAAACTGATGCCACTGGTTACATTAAGACTGTTCCAGGTACTTCTAAGACCTCTGTTGAAGGTGTGTTTGCCGCTGGTGATGTTCAAGACAGCAAGTATAGACAAGCCATTACTTCTGCTGGTAGTGGTTGTATGGCTGCTCTGGATGCTGAACACTACTTGTCCTCTTTAGAATAGATCATGAGTTTTTAGATCTAAATATTGGTTTTGTTCTGATATTGTTTTCTACTTCGATTTTGTTTTGTTTTTTTCTTTTACTTTTGTTTCGGGACTCGTGTCTGATGTCCTAGATTTTTCTTACCTCTTATAACGATCACATGCGCTTACTTTATGTACAACTATTTTTCCAGCCTTTAATATAAACAATTTTATAAAATATTCTTTGGATTACTGATAATAAACAAATGAAACATATAGGTATCTGTAAAGACGGCGGGTTTTTATACCAGAAGTAGTACCGACGGTGAACCAATTGCTGGTTTAAGCCAACCAATGACAAGGGTCAGTGGAAGTAGACAATTTTCAGAATGCATGCAAATTAGCTTACCAACCTATACCAGTGAACATAATTTGTTGCAGGGACAAACAAGCAAATAAGAATAAGCGAAACCCAGCTGCACCACCAGAACAATTCACATACCGGAGATCAACGAAACAAAAAAAAACCCCATTGCAACGAAATCGAAAATGAGTCCAACATTAAGCATAGTGACTATAAAAAACAAAGCCACTACCAATAATAAAATGGCAAACTCAAACAAAGAATCAGCGTATAAAGCTTTGATGATTCGCTAAGCGCATGAGCCATGAACTCATGGAAACCATGTTTCATATCGGCAGCTATTTTTTCTAATTCTTCTTATAACACCAAGAGATTGATCTGTTATCAACAGCTCTAGATCAAAAAAGCCAACTTTATTGTTTGTAGAAACAAGACCCGCATTACGAACAACAGCAAAATTAGGAACAATAATAGAATTACCATCTCCAATATTGTTATCAGTATCATGGGCAACACTAGGATTAGGATCATCATTAACACCAGTAACAGCAGCAATATCTAATAAACCAACACCATTTAAGGCGTTGCAACAGACCTCATCTATAGAATTTCTCAAATAGTCTCTTTCTGTAACATATTTGTTTTCTGCTTCTATGATTCGGTCTATGGTTTTGTTTTTGAAGATTTAATACTGGTGGTGTTGATGATGTGTGATAATTGATCTTATGAGAAAGTTTTTTTCTGGAGAGCTGCATTGTCAATAATAACTGGCTTGTTCTTCGTTGCCTCGAAGTAGCAAGTAGTCTTCACTTCCTTTATGAAAGACTCATCGGACACTTTTGATCTAGGATGAGAGTTGGATTGAGATTCAGGAGGTTCGAATTCGTCTTCAGAGATAGCTTGGATTCAACTATGTTGTTGGATTGAAATTCGAGAGCTTTGGATTCATGTACTCATATGTAGATACCTGGGCGCACGACAATAAATAGGCGCGTCGGTTAAATTGGTTAATTAATTTCAAGCTTTGAAACTTGTGTGGTCTACTTCAAGATTTTTCGTTCAGATTTTGCGACTTGTCAAGACTCAAGACTCAACAAATTGCCTTTACCTTAGACCAATAGATCAACGTTATCTCTACTTGCTTTATCGTTGATACCAAAGATATTGTTATCCATGATCAGAAGACAGACCAACAACATAGACAGCAACAACGAAACAGTGTTTTCAAGTCCGCTTATACTTTTAAATCAAGACTATGAGATTACAGCAAACAATTATTTTTCCTTCTCAATTGTCAATTTTAGATTGAATTCATAACCATTTTGAATTTGTGTTGTAGAATTTCCGTTCTCCCGACAGTTTTGATACCAGACTCAACACAAATTGTTTCACCGATATCATTTGATGTTTCAGCATTATGGCAGTTAACTATCCTTCAGCTTTGGTCATGGATGTTAGTTAGACATTCAGTTGAACATAGATGTCAGTATTGTCTATAGACATTCTGGTCCGATTCATAGAGTACATCCACTCCATCATTCATCCATTGCCATTCATTATAGAAACAAGATACACTTGGATTGAATAACTTAGATTGGTCGTATGTCTCCACAGCTTAGATTTCATATTTGTTTTGCTCACAGAAGATAGGTAGTGTTACTAGAAACAGCAAGCCGGATTGCTATTCATACCCCAGTCCAAAATTTGTATCAAGAGTGTTTTTCTCATTTGTTGAACTTCGATCCCATTAGAGAAACTTTGGCCAAATATTCAAGAACTCCAACAGTTCAAGGAAATGAACACTGATAAATTTAGTTCATTCAAATTCAGAAGTTGAACATGAGAGCCAACTACGGATACCTAGAATGTATCTCTAATTGATGTTGCACATGCTCATAAGTACTACAGATTGTTACCTGTTCATCCAGCTTATCTACCCTTATGTTCCTATTGGTTAAGCTATTGCTATCAGCATAGTTATTGTTGACATTAACAGATTTGTTCACTCAGCTTCACAAATTCGACTTGTTCAATTTCACTTGTCTCTTTGTGTGCTTGTCTTGAGAAATTTGACTTTGCTATTTCTTAGATTAAGCTATTCATTATTCACAAAGAAATTATCAATGCTGGTATGGTAAACGCTTGCTTAGAATACATTGTTACCAGGAGACATTAGATACCTCCATTTACTGTATTGAAATAGAACCTTCCATCAAGACTAAAACCTTCAGAAACAGAACTCAGACTTTGGATATTGAAGATGATATAGTCGTTACTTTTGGTTGTGCATTTGGTTTATCTTAAATAAGATTTCATTAAGAATTTGATTATGCTGCCCAAGAATATATTAGCATAGACTACAGTTTGTTATTGTTCATTTGACTACAGACTAGTCAACACTTATTGTTGTGACATTGAATATCAATCCTAACTTTCAGATTATTTGTTGACATTGGTACCTTTATTTTCAGTTGGTCATTCAACTTCACTTATCAGAATTGCCTTTACTTTGGATTTGTCGACCAGGTTGGTTACCTAGTCTGTTAAGATTGTCGATTATGTCTTGTCAAGAAACTCTGCTTACAACAGATACTTTGTCTTGTGATTGTTGCCGTTGTCTTTGTCCATCTACTCAATCTTGTGACTTTGTCCTATAGATTCATCAACTTTGTCTTACTTTAAGGTCCGATTATCTTTGTTGTTTAGGTTTTACAGTTCATAGTTAAAGAAATCATTCGGCTTTTACAAGCACACATTGTCATTGTTGCTCTCTAGATATTTTCGGATTTCATTGGTTATAGAAAACATTAGAGACGAATCAAATAGAATGATTACCCATTTTGAAGAAGAATAAAATAGAATGGTTTGTGAAAAATCAGAACAGGAATTCTCTGTCACAACAAGTACTCAGACGAAACAGCCAAGCTCCATGGACGTTGTCCATTTCTTTAGTTGAAATGTAGTCTTTTATATAGTAGTACTCTTTTACAACAAACCAGTCGTCTCTGAACTCCATCCCACTTCTTGTATAATCAATACATTGACTACGCTACCACATCCACTCGCTACACGTGAAAACCGATATCCCTACTGTGATGATATGCATGATAGTGTGTTCATATAAGTTCTGTGACATTTGGATGTTTGAGATGTCTACTGGCTGTACACGTGATGACTGTATATGTGATGTGCTCTGCACGTGATAGGCTTATGTCAGCCTGTGTTGTTTGTCAGTCATCATTATCATCCGATCGAATCGTTGCGCGAGAGTATATTTCTGATGACTACATTAGACATGTCATCGTTGTAGTTCTCTGTTTCCTTCGTTTTGTCTATTTTTGAAGTAACCAATAAATTACACTTATATTTCCCTCATAACGAACGCATGATATCTAACACCTACTGATTTGGATTTTCACACAGTTGTCTGTTGTTCCGGATTATAGTCAAACTGGTCCATCAATTATAGAATTATTTTCAGTTCCAAGTTTATAATTACAGATTACAGACTCGCCATGTTGTCATCTTGTCATATTTGTCCATTGCAGTTAGAGGCTGTTTTGATAATGAAATTTTATTAACGAGAACGGTTCGAGCTTAAGTTCTTTGAAAATGAGAAGAAGTGTCTGCACCGCCTTGAACAATTTAAATTTCCTCACCCGAGAAGAGGAACACACAGAACGTGAAGGTTATCTACAATCTACACAAGCCAGACGTTACCGGCCCCTTTCATAAGTTTTATCTAACAAACTATGTTCACAACATAACGTCAGCAGCATATAGAAGAATAAGTATCAACCCACAGCACAGAAAAGGCATCAAAAATAATAAAATGAATGAAATGACACCCTTACAATCAAGCACAACAGCGTCGCCCAAAGCCAATAGAGCCATCAAGGTTGTGTTACTCGGAAACCAGTCAGTTGGTAAGACATCGATACGGTCACAATTTGTGCATCGGTATTTCAGCACGAGTTACAAAGCTACCATAGGAGCTGATTTTTTAAGTTATCGAATCAGAACAAAAGATCATCATTTGGTTACGTTACAGATATGGGATACAGCAGGACAAGAAAGGTTTAATGCTGTCTCTAAAGCGTTTTATAGAGGAGCAGATATCGCAATATTGGTTTATGATATAACGAATCCTGAAAGTTTCTATGATTTGAGCATATGGTTGGAGAATTTCCTCATGTATTGCAATAACTCTAGAGTGTCACTGTTGTTGGTGGGGAATAAGTTGGATAATAGTACGATTAGACAAATCAGTTTTCGACAAGCTGTTGAGTTTGCAAATTTGAATCTTGTCGATGAAGGATTGATTGATGATTTGAAACAAGATGTGTTGGAGACAAGTGCTAAGAATTACCATGATGTGGAAAAATTGTTTAAACGATGTGGTGAGTTAGGTTACTTGAAACTCACTGAAGATCCTATGACAAGCTTGAATTTTGACAGTGTTGATGTTGGAAACCCAATTAATAGACAACACTCTAGATCAAGTGGATGGTTCAGTTGTTGTTGATGATGATGATGATGATAATCTTTCTTTTTTACTTCTTTCGTTTCCCTTTAATTATTCTCTCTTTTGTTTACGCTACTAGACTCTTTTGGCCCGTTTACCAGTTCTCTTTGCACCCCGCCCCCCCCCCCCTTTTGTTTAATTTTTCGATTACTATCCTTGTTCGCCTCGTATATATTCATCTTTGCATTATCAATATACATAATTTTCAATATGATGAATGCCACTTCAGATTGGGTGGTTTTGTAAATGTTGTGTATTCGCAGCTCGACGCGTTCTTAATCTCTTTTCAATTTGCTCGATCCGAGTAAGAAATTTTGATTCCTGTCAACGATGAACAAACAACAACTTGATGGCTTTAAATGATCTATCAAAGCCAACCATACAACCCCATTAAAACAAAACCATACAACAACATTCAATGTCAGATACATCACACGGAGACCACTCAATCAACTCAAGAAACAGAGCCCTTCCCAATGCCAGTTACTTGGATGACTACTCTTCACAAGACCTAGAGAGGGATTTTGAACTTGAATACGGTTCAGTTCTTAGAAGTTCAACAAGAAGACCACATCATGGTGAGTTACCAGTTCATGCTAGAACAAGCAGCAGAAACATAGGTGATCAAAGAATAGTGGAAGATGATGGGGACGTCGATAATGATCCTGATTTACGTGATCTGTTGTCAAGAAACCGTGATGTTGATATGTTGAGTCCAGAGTTTGATTTACATTTTAGAACGGGAACCACTGAGATCATGGATGATGATGACCAGTCTGGTATGGATAGCAGGATTCAGGATGATGATGAAGATGATGACGACGATGACGATGACGAAGATAATGAGGAGGATGAACGTGGTCAAATGAGCTCCAGTAACAATCTTTACATTGATCCAAACAAGCCCCTGGCGGAAGACATGCTATACTATGGTGGTATACGAAAACTGGAAGTCTTGGGACTTGTTGATATTGGTAATTTAGCTTCATGGAATGTCTCTTCGGCGAAATCAGGATACGGTGTTCGCGATTTAAGAGAAGACACCCCATCTTCATATTGGCAAAGTGATGGTTCACAACCTCATTTTATTACAATTCATTTTACTAAGTGTGTTTCAGTTGAAAGAATTTCTTTGTTTTTGAATTATCAAGCTGATGAATCTTATACTCCTTCAAAAATTCTGATTTTGGCAGGTAGTGGAGAACATGATCTCATTGAAGTTTCATCTAATGAATTTATTGAGCCTGTTGGTTGGCAACATATCACGTTCAAAGGTATAAGAGCAGACAATTTGCTAAAATGTTATTTGATTAAGATTTGTTTTCTGAGCAATCATCAAAATGGTAAGGATTCACACGTTAGATCCATTAAGGTTTTCAGTCCTGTTAGCAAAAATTCATTGAACCTAGAAGATAGTTTCAACCCATCTGTTGGTTTTACGAGCATTAGACTGAAGAGTGAAAGTGTGATTCGTTGAATCAGTGAGCCCTTACTATATATAGCGTGTCATCTTTTCTTTGATGAATATAATCCGATTTTAATAGTTGGAGTAGTACATTTTCAAAAATCTATATAAATTGTTGTACAAATAGAAAGAAATTCATCTTTATCAGTGTCTCATTGTAGAGGAGCCCTCTTTTCGCCAATCAAAGTCACTGGTTTGCTTTGAGAGCTCAATTGCCAACCGTAGATCATCATCCATATCATCTTCAACGTTAACATTTTCATCCTTTTCCGGTTCATAAGCAGGCTGTTTACCTACTCTATTGAACTCCTGACGAGATAATTCCAAAGCACGCTTTAGATCCTCATCTAAAGCTTCATCAAGATCGTTATCTGAATCAAATTTCAATACTTTTCCTTCTATTGTGTCGCTCGTTCTTGATGATGTCTCCCTTAGATGTGAAGCTTCAACTGCAAAAGTTAAATCAGCATCAGATTCTGCTTCAAGCTTTGATAATTCGATGGCTCTCAACAAAGCTTCATCAACGTCACTGTGGAGTGGTATATCTCTTGATGATGAGTTTGTCACATTGACGCTACTGTTGTTCATGGACGCACTTAAAGCCATAGCCATTTGTAATTCTTCATCAGAATCCTGGGCATCTTGTCCGTTATATCTGTCCAGCATCTCATACTTCAAATTTTCATGGTAATTTTCATATTCATATTCCTCTAATGACCGTTTAACGTCATTGGAAGATGGTTTTCTGTCACCGGCCAAAACTTTTCTTTTCTTTTTGTCCATATCTTTGTAATAGTCTCCGAATTTGAAAAACCGCACAACAGGACCAAAAATGAGTACACCTGCAGATAAATCTTGTTCAGTTTGAATATTGGATATTGGCAATAATTGATTGCTAATTAGGTCTAATGTTTTCCTGCTGATCTTGTCAGTTAACCCTCTCAAGAACTCACCTGTCAAGACATCGTAAAGCTCAGCTTTACCATTATATGAGCCAACAATAAGAACCAAAGAGTTGATTGCAATAACAGATAATGGTGGCAAATCGATGTTTGGATCAGTTGTTATAACTCTTCTATAATCATCATCGTTTATCAGCTGTGGATAAAACGAAGTAATAGGTTCAATCTCAAAAACATTTTCTCTAACATTGATCACTATAACCTTACCAGATCTTAGCAAAACACCCATCATTAAAGGATCTCCACCAACCATGTCTTTATCTTGAACCGAGAACTGTGTATTGTTTTGTTCGAGTGATGCTTTATAGATTGACTCATCAGAATCCAACATCAAAGTACAATAATTTCCAAAGTTATCAGAAGCGTAAGATATGATTTCCAGTTTATGATTATTGTACAGGATAATCTTTTGCCCTCCATAATCAACAATCATCTTTGTCGAAATTTGGGCATCTTCTTCCTCGTTTTCAAAATTGTACAACTTAGTCACTTTTGGTGAAGGATCAAACAGGTTGAAAACATTGTCTATTATGAAAAGGTCACCATTATTGGATAAAATAACTATCACATCTTTTCCGTTGGATTCGATCTTGACCAAAGGGAAGCTCGATATATTCAAACTGAGCATTTTCTCTCCTTTCTTCAAATCCCAACCTCTCAAGTTTCCGTGTTGATCTCCTGAGAAGCCTCCCATCTTACCTTGTTTGGCTAAATCTGTCTTTATCAAATGAATAGCGGTAATCATACCTTGATGCTGAGGGTATTGAAATTCTTTAACTCCGGACATTAAAATGTTCTTGTGGTTAATTAATGAGCCAAATACTTTGCCATCCCATCTTCCATAAAAAATGAAATGTTTGCTAATATCATATGATGTTGTTCCACTTGGAACAGTCGAAATATTGGAATCCATGGAAGAACCATTGTTGATATTGCAAGTGAGTAACCTTCCTGTGTATGTATCAAATGCGAGCATTCTGTTGTTTTGGAAGTCGGCATGCAAGTCAGAAACAAACAATAAATCATTCAAAGTGAAAGTATTTTGAAACCCTTTACCTTTTCTCCAATTTTTGAGTAACAATTCATGTTTGATCAACTCTTCTCGCCATTGGTGTGTTCTTGCAATAGATGAGAAATGGGAAGGCACCAGAGGATATCGAATTCTGAAAATTTGCATCCACACTGAATTGTCTTTCGAGATATTGTACCAGTTTTTGCACACAAGTGCGATTGTTTGTAATGATTTGGGATCCAAATGGCTGAAAACGATGATAAGTAACTCTAAGGGAAGGTCACTCAAAGCATGTTGTTTCTGATGATGTTGGTCTTTCTCAACTGCCAGAGGCCTTCCAGTAACCGCCTTTTCTTCTCCAATGGTATTTCCTAATTTATCCACTTTCATTTCTTTGTTTTTGGATTTGAATAATGAACTGCCTTGATATCCTAGATATTTCAGGTGGGTCGAAGACTGGAGGTACTGTAAAGGAAGAAAGTACCAATGGCATGATTGAAGATGTTTACAAAATTTACAAAAATTATGCTTTCTTTAATTTCTCTTGCAGCGATATGCGAATCGCCAAAGTGACACATGTCACTCAAGAGTTAAGCTGTTCATCGATGTACACTGCTCAGATCAAGTTACAAAAGATTACATTCAATAAAATCCTTTAATAAACTAGTGTTAAAATATGTAATTCGTAAATACGACGGTAAATAAAATAATATAGTAGTGAAGATGTGTTATATCTATAGTTTTGCTGTGGTAGATAATTTTTTTCCATAGTATGCAGCCTCTTCCTCAACACAGTTAACAGTTTCATCACTGAGCCTGTCAGTAGTGAAATGGAAACTTTCAGGGATATCAGTTTCTTCAATGGTCTTCCCCTCTATAATACATTCAGTGATTGCCTTTGCACAAAGTAGAACTCTAGGCATTCCATGACCATGGAAACCAGCAGACACAAATTTACTGGCTTCTCCAGGAACTTCACCAACAAATGGAAGTGAATCAAATGTGTATCCCATCACACCAGTCCAAAGATAATCAACTGCGGTTTTAGTTGATTTCCATGAGCGAAAGATTCTTGGCATGAATCTCTCATAATAGCTTTGAACAGGGTGATTAAACAAAGTTGTATCATCATAGTTATCAATCCAAGCCTCAACGTCATGGCCAAACACTTCTTCAGCACCACCCACAATAACGGAGCCATCTGGTCTATTAATCAAGTATTCATAGTCCCCTTCTGGCGTGATAATATAACTGTTATTTAAGTATGGCCCAACTGAGGTTTTTCTATGGTTTTCATCCAAAGGAACAATATGAGCGACTGTTCCTTTCACAGGAACAATTTTTGAATTTAGTTCTTTTTGTAAAGCAGGAGTATAGGCATTTGTACATAACACAACTTTTTTCGTTTTCACATCTCCTCTATTGGTGTGAACAACAAATGAACCATCAGGCAAAGTTTCCACATTTTTGGCAAGCGTATGGGGTTGGATATTCAAGAAATTAGAAGGATGCTTCAAGGCAATTTTGAGCAAAGCTTTGATTAACTTGTATGGCCATAACTGGCCAGTAGTGTAACTCACGGCAGATAAAGCACCGTTGACTTCAGTGAGACCTTCGGCTTGCTTTCCATCAACCCAGGAAAGATCATGTTTCATTTTCATGTAAGGATTCTTGAGAAACATTTCATAATTCTTTTTTGCAGATTCAGCTCCAGACTTGGTAACTTCAACATTGAACGCTCTGCTGAGAACAAAATCACAATCAATTTGGTTGGTTTCAATGAGGTCTTTCACAGCTTGTAGATTCTTGTACTCAAAGTTTGCAATGTCCGCTGAACCTTTGGCTCCATATCTTGAGTTGAAGTATTCTTCATGTTGGTAGTATTCAGGCTTGCAATGACCTCCATTTCTTCCTGTTGCTCCAGAGCATAAATCTCTAGCTTCAAGCATCAAGCATGAAGGCGGAGAATCATATTGACTCAAGTAGTATGAGATTGAAGAACCACTAAATCCAGAACCCACAATCACCAGATCTGTGGAAGATGGTAACTCTGGGGTAGATCTGAACTGTCTGAATGGATCATTTTCGGAGTCCCAAAATGATTTTGTTGGTGTCTTATCTTGAACCGGGTAATAATCTCTTTTCGACATGGAAGAAGTGTGTTTGAAGACGCTGTGGGTCGTGGAATGCTGTTTCTCTGAGTAAAGCAAAAACACAATGGAAAGCGAAACTCTAGTTAACTTATAGGTGTGTGTAGCATCCTAAAGTTCCTGTTGATCAACTTTTTAATGTAGCAATTTTTTTTTGCTTACAACAAGGTAGCAAACAGCGGTGGAAACTTGACATTTGACACAAATAGCGGTAAAACATTACATTCGATAAGGATAACCAAATGTAGTTTATCAATTCGGCAGAGTTGGAGTGGAGAGGGCTCTCTTAACCATGTAGTCGGTGATTATATCCTAATTAAGTAATTCTTGTCCCTAACGTATGCACAATTCCGAGTTTTTCATATTTCGCGCAGTATGAACACCGGCCACTTGCAAGGTGGGTGGAGAAAAGCTCTCATGGCGCGAAAACAACTGAGCTACCATACTCGCAATTTGTTCAGGAATTGAGACGATGCATACAAATTTATTGACTTGTGGAATTGCTCAACAATCTCTACAAAAAATAACGTCTACATGTACTCTGACTTGGTGACATTTTGTCTGAGCCACTCAAACACTTGGTTTCAATAATGGTAGTTTGAAAACGTATAACAAGTCACAACTCACGAAGCTCTCATAAGTGATTTGATCTATAGGTTCCGAAGTATTGCAGCAGCGAAAGTGCGAACTCCTACTTAAGCGAGTCGATGCGAGAAGAGCCGCAGACATATCAAATTGCAATTTGATTTGATCTCAATATTCGCGCTCACGCTATTTTCATCAATCATGTGATGTACCTCTGAGAATTATACCCAAATTTATGATTAAAACGATTACATGTAAATGGTTATCAGATGAAACTCACTTGGATGATCAAAACTTTATGGATTTGGAAATTGTCGAAGTTGAATTTTCATTGCAAACGACTTCTTGTCCCCGAAAACGTTACCGGTGAAAGTATATACAGAGGAGAGAGAGAAGGTGGAGAGAGGTTTGATTTGAAAAACTACACCACCATGCAATTACTGCAAGAAAGAAAGAATTAGTTAAACTCAGAACAAATTACTGTATAGAGAATTAATAAATTTAGTACGTTTATTAAATAAGGAAAAAAACAGATCGGCAGAATCTTGAAAACAGGGTGGTGACGGTGTCTGGTAGTTGACAACATCATATGACAATTGATAATGTCACATGTGTGCACCGTGCCAATTTTAATGAAATCAAACTAAAATTGTATTCGTACATCTGGTCACACTAAAAATCGAATCAAAATCAAAATATTTCAAAACATATGGATCTAATCTTTTTAGATTTTCGATAATACTTTCCTTTTTCATTTTAGTTTCTTCGAAAGAAGTTAGAGTTCTACACTGCCGCCACACAAAGAATGTATTCTTTTAATTCTCCAAATTTCGAAAGCGGAAAAGACCAGCCGATCCAAAAATCTCTTAAGTGTTTATAGTTTATAGTGCCTTATGTTTACTAGAGATAAGTAGTTCTCTAAAGGTAGTAACTAATTGGAGACATGGTGTAAATTGGGTCATTGCCGTGATAAATTGGTAGAACTTGGATCCTTTGCATATGCATGTGCTTGTATTTACGTCTTGAAATTTTGAGATGATATCTTTGATCTGATCACTGAATAATGAATAATTGCTTAAGTTGCACCCACACCATGTCCAAATTCATTTATTCAACCAAGGTTCAATTGAGTAGTTGTGGTATGTGTTTCAAAAGATTATACAAAAAGAAGTGAGGAAATGGTCGCACCAACTTGATCGAGTTCCTATTATAGGCAAGATCACGATTTTTCTCGCACCGCTATGAAGAACTTGCTTGTATCAGCGAAACTTATATTGCCAGTGTAATTTGAAAGTGTTAGAAGATTAGCAAACAGGCAGGCATGTGATGATTGGCAATACGGGCACGTTATAGATAGATAGATGAGCGCTATATAGGCGTAGGACAGTAGATGGATAGCTTTGCTGGTTTGTTTTGATTTGTGTTGGGTTGTAATTCTTGTTGAAACCAGTATATATACTTTATTTTTTAAACCTGAATATCTTACCTTTTGTTTTTCTTTTACTGGCCTTTTGTTACTGATCACATATTCTTTTTGTTTTCTTACTAATCACATTCTTTGACCTTTTTGTGACTGATCACATTCTTAATGATCTTACTGATCATGAGTCTCTATTCTAAGTTCTTTATCTGCTTTCTATATATACCCAGTCTCTTCGTCTCTTTTGTGTCGTATAGCTTCTTCTACTCAGTGTATATATCTTAATCAAGATTTCAACTCACAATATACACACTCACCATGGATCCTCTTAACACTCCCATCATAAATCCCTACGTTACTCGTACCAAGCTCTACCTCCAACAATTCTTGTCGATTTTGCTTGAAAAATATCAGCCACGTAGCCATTCATGAACTGCAATTTTCTAGCTTCGATGTGACCTTCATCCAAGTAGGTAGACAGTAGCACAGCAGCTAGATGCAAATCAAGATCAAACAATTGGATAATCTATAAGGCATCTAGGATGTAACTCATTTGAAATTTCAATTGTAAATATAGTTTTGTGACGTGTATGTGATGGCTATGGGAAATGAGTGTTTCGGCCAACGTGGATAAGTAACCATGTGGCTGTGATAAACATGATTAATTACTGAATAGCAAATTTAATCATCAACTGATCGGGTAGTTGTGATAATCAGCAAGCAATGGTCAGCTTCAAAATGGTATTAGTCAAGGTCCAGATGTTCTTGTTATATGTCCTCCTGGCCCTAGCAAGTGTTGGTTGTAGGCAACAGCCCACAATACATTGAAAATGAAACAAATGTAAATTGAGGCCTTTTGCCACTATCAAGTAGTCATGTTTTTATGAAACATTCTAGTATTCAAGTTGTTGGAAGCTTGTCGAGCTGGCTCTGAATTTTCATATGTTTGTTTGAAAGAGTGGGAAGTTTGGTAATGACCAGATCCACACATGGGGGTCCTGAAAATAAGTTCAGGAAACTATATGAGTCATATGATGGAATTTGAGGTTATTATTCAATCCTGATATATCTTGTAGGCATTGTTCAGTTCAACCTGATTTTTGTGTTTCTGGATAACTAGGACCATGTAGTGTTGTCAGTGTTGTGAGATTGTACTGTCTAGAACATATATGTGCTTGACTTTAGCTTGTCACCATGTATACTGGTTAAATGAAAACATATTCGAAATACAAGGGAACTAGTAGTATGGCGGAGAGTAACTAATATGGTCCATGGATTGAAGCAATATAAAAACCAACATGTCTTCAAAGTTCGACCGTGATCGATGATGATGAAATTCTAAGATTTTTCTGCAGGTGTTCACTGTTTGAACTTTGTTGACCCCTCTATCTTAATGATAACAGTGCACAGCCCGAAAATTCAACGAATCTACTTCCCCCAAATTTCAGCTTGAACTTTGTTAACACGGCCCTTGATTCCAGAATACCAGAGAGACCACCGTTACATAGTAGTACACAGAATGTTGGAATGTGCCACATTCAACAACGTACACAGTCACAGTGATGAATTAACAGCTGGCTAAAGTATGCTTGATTTTCATCCAAAATCATGTATATAACGTCAATCATCTAATCATCTGGTGACTTACCTATAGTTGTCCACTCCAGCCATATGGCCAATAGAATCCCTGGAGGCTGGATTAACTAAAGCAATCCTCGGATTTTTATCTGATTTGACAGCCTGCATACAGTAAGTTGGGATTTTCCTTCCTTACAGGCCACAAGAACTAAAAGATGAACAATATTCAGAAAGTAGAATATATGGCCGAATCTCAATTTTCGTTATTTAAATGTGTATAAAATTCGTTCGCTCACAAAAATTAATATTTGATGGAGAGCTGGTGTTTGCAAGAAACCTCTTTTTTTCGCTGTTTGAAGGGGCATTTTCAAAGTTTCAATGAACCGTTGAACCTTGATTTCATGAAACCTTCAAATGATTCCGGATTTGGCTGGTAAGGAGATCAAGCAGTCTGCCTGCACTAGTTAATTGTTTTCCTAGTTCAACAATTAAAACCATACTGGAATGTACCTAGGCGTACATATATCCGCGCATCATCCACCCCTTTTAAAAACCAATATCGACTAGCCGCCGTTACACATAATAGACAGCTATCCCAGGTACTATAAACTATCTTCAAGATACAATAAGTGCATATAGCTTCTGTCAAAAATACATTATAAACATCGATCATACATGCTGTTTATACCGTATGTAGTTACAAATTCAACTCACAAGGTACGCAATTGTGCATACACAACAGAAATCGAATTATATATAGATGGCCCGACCTCTGATAATCGAAGCAAATTTTCCGGACTAAAGTGTGAAGACTATAATCACTACGAAAGCTCGATCATTGTCCTGACTAGTGAGTGCCATGAGTATGTGAAAGAAGAAGATAGATTCAATTGTTCATCTGACTTTTATATTTGGAGCTTTTGAAAACGGATTGTTGCCCTTACCGTTGTCAGGAGTTTTGCATGCTATATGCCCATTTACATATGCCTTTAAGATATATCTTCAAAGGAGTTTAAATCAAGATTGCAAACGTATTAAGCTAAACCTGAGATCAACATCAAGCAAGCTATCAAAACTGGTATTCAAGAAGAATCTGAATCTGGCTGTAGTCAATATAGATTGATCTATAAATATTGGTGTGGAGGAAAATGAGTCTCCGTACATACAAATACTGTCTCCTTTGCCCGCCTGTCTCTACCTTAGACCTTGCTAGTTGAATTAGCTCGTGTTTTTTCAGAAGATCAACAACTAAAGTTTGAACTTCGAATTTCGCACCACACTAGCTATAAATCAGGGTACAAGTTATGAACATCGATATGATCATGACTAACACAAACTAGTAGGGGACGTGTAACGTTTTTAGTAGTTTTGACCTCGAGTTCCAGCTCGAACAGGGCAAAAACCACTCCCTTAGCTTGACTAGTTCCATGATTCCACAGAGAATATATTTTGTGTGACCGAAAGTTTTACCAAGTTCAGTGGGAGATATTAACAAACATATATAAGTCTGGTCTATATACACGGGTAAACGGCCATACAAGTTTAATCATGAAACACTGTCGAAATGCATATGAACTAGGTACTGCAGAATATACATGGGCAGCTACTAGCTCTAATTTTCGGTCTATATTCAAAGTTAACGCTACTAGTATACTTAATATCATGATCGAGCTACAGCGACAGCCTACTAGTAACTTATGTGTCAAGGTTTTATAGCTGGCTGGAGCTGAAGCTAAGATATTTGTTGGGTTTTACACAGCAGCGACACACTATGAATCTACTAAATGATCTGATGGAATCATGACCTTAATTAAAATTCAATGGTCCAACTCAGCATGGCCCCTGGTGCGGCCAATAAATCAATCACGCGTATACTGGCAAATTGAATAAGATTACTGAATGTGTATAATTCAAGCTTGTGAGACAGGAGATGTGGAAAGTGCAAGCTGATCAGAAGGAGATCTACAGTCTAGCTTAAGAAGTTAGAACTTTAGAAGGTTCCAAGAAGATGTCAGAGGAATGTCAGAGAAAGGGGAGGTTTAATTTGATGAGGAGGAGGAAGTGCTGCTAGCAGTTGGCAGCTGGCCTGCATGAAAGATTTGTTTCGTTGAAGGTGTTTACTGCCTCGGAAGTCGGCTGCTTCGGTTGTATAAAGTGATAAAATCTACATCTGGATCAAGTGGACTCTCTTGTGATCATGGTGATAAAAGTTGCATGATATACATGTTTCGATAAAGTGAACGTATTCCATGAATACCTTAGATAGTCCGATGTTGGCTATATTACCTGATGAATTTTTTCCTTGGAGGAGGCTGATGAAACATGGACTAGAAATTCTAAGAAGTACATCGATGGCGTTGACGGCATTGAGCAATGAAGCGGATGGATATATCAAATATGTGGGAAGTGGGCATTATTAAAACGTAAAAAATAATTATTAAAAACCTCTATTAATAACTAAGGAAGGCCGAAGATGAAAAAAGTGATGAAACAAAACAAGACAAAATGAAAAGTGAAATTGACAAAAAAGTTGAAAAACAAAAAGAATTTGAGCAAAAGAAAAGAGAGACAGATATAGACAGTGAGATATAAAGATAAAGAGAGAAACTGACATAAGACAAGAGACAAATATAGTAAGATTAGGAAACAAGACAAGAAAAGCTATGGTACGTGAAAAGGTATAAAAAGATATGAGCCTCTGAAAAGATGCACCTAAAACTAAAAATGAAAGAAAACACAAAGCAAATAGTAAAGAATAAAACACTGGTAATGCAAGGATAAGTAATTAACAAAGAAAGAATGAAAAAGATAGTAAAAAAAAGAATCAGATCAAATAGAGAAGAATCAGACAAGTTATAAAATTAAGAAAACAGAAACAAACAATCAAGCAATTAAAAATAAGGTCTAATAAGAAATGAATATTTCAAAGAGTCACAATAAAAATCTATTTTGTTGTTGTTGTTGTTGTTGTTTGTTATTCTATCATGCAAAAATGAAAAAAAAGTTGAGAAAGTGAATGATAAACTTGTCCAATTCTTTCTCTTTGATATACGTTGCTGAAGGATCTATAAAAGGCTATGACGAAATTGATATTTTTTATGTTTTTTTGTACGTGTGAGTATAATGAGGTGTGAAGCAAAGTTGAAAAAAAGGGGTGAGCATATACTGACAACTAACCAAGTGAAGTTGACCAAACAGCCTTGAAAATGATACAAATTAGTCTTGAAGGAAGGAGAAATGAAACCCAGAAATAATAAGGAAATAAAGACAAGATTGATTGGTAACGACCGATTTGAGTTGAAGATGATTGTTGTTTAGAAGTTGATGCGATGTGGAAATTGTTGGAGGGGTACGAAGTTGGTACAACTAACTACTCTCCCAAGTAACCTTCGTACATTTCACCAAACACGCTGTAGTTGAAATCAATCAATTGTTGGAGTTTTTCAGTTAGACCTCTCAACTCTGGATCAATAACAGAATCATCACTCAAGTTTGCAATGTGACCGGTATCTTTCAAAGCAGTTAAGATTTTTTCAAACATTTTCTTTTCCAAAATCTTGTAAACTTGAGATGAAGGTTGAGTTTGTTTGAGTAGCCAGTCAAATGAAAATCTAACTTTGGATTCATCTAAATCACCTGCAAGCTTATTAACAAAATGAACGGCCAAATTGTTTAAGTTTCTAGTCCATTTGGAGTTTCCATTGTCATCGATAATAATTTGCAAAATTTCTCTCTTCAGTTCATACATCTTTTCAGGAGATAGATATTCCTCTTTGTTTAACTTGTACTGATGAACCAAGTTTTTGTATAGAATGGAACAGATTTTGATGCAGATCAATTGACGGATATCAGCTCTCAGTAAAATTAATCTAGTGTGATCAAATGAAAGTGTGTTTGGGAACTCATTGCACATTGAAGAACATGAGAGAAGGTTCAAGACAGAGTAATTCAAAATTTCTTTAACGTTGGAACAACCCATAGTGATAGAATTCTTCTTCAGCCAAAGCAGAGATAAAGTGAAATTCACCTTATTCTTCTTCGTAGCATTGGAGAAGTATTCTTTTTCAAAAGTGACTGCAGTGGAACAAAGCAATGGTCTAAGAAGCCTTATTTGATGGTTAGCCACATCCAGTTTCATGGCCTCCAGAATGGAAAACAGAATTCTTAAAGCTTCAACAATCATACTGACGTTCAACATTGGCTCTTGAGTCACTTCGTTGACCTCATAAGCTCTATGGAAAACATTATTCATTTCATCAACCCATGGATCTCTCATTGGAGCACAGTGCATCTTAAAAACACCGGAAATCCAATCTGAAAAGGCAATGAAATCAAAACTGTGGGTATTTAGTTGTTGAATGACAAGTTTCAAATCCATTATATCTTCAACAATTTCTCTATCTTTGGCGGGTATCAAACTTAGCAGGATATTTTTCAAGGTTTGGAATAATAATGCAAGTGGGGAATTTTCAGACACTTTTCTTCCATCGGATAACAGTAATAAATCAATTTCACTTTTAATCATGGACCAGTAACTCTCGGCCTGTTGTCTTTTTCTTTTACCTCTTTCACCATCCAAGTTAGGTCTAAATTGTAACTGAGGATCAAAGAGGATATCGTGTCTTAATTGAGGGTTTTTCAAAACCTCATGTAGATCGATTTCATGTAATGATTGCAAATTGACAGGCGGAAGCAATAGTTGTTGTTGTGATTCTAAAACTTGTTGTTGCTGCTGTTGTTGTAGTTCCTGTTGTCTTTGGCTTAATGCTGAGTTGGATTGTTGATATTTCAAATCGTTTAGTAGCATAGAAGAGTGTTTTGATGTTGGGAACCAAATGTTTGGTAATGATCTTGATCTGAATCTTCTTGTTGGGAACCCATTTGAGATTGAGCTTTTGCTTATTTTACTCTTTGATTTTCTAGCCTTTCTGGCAGCCTTTGCGGCATGCAACTGTGATCTTGAATGTTGCATTGGGAAATTCAACGAGCCTGGAGATTCAGGTGCTTCCATACCTATACTGTTGTTGCTTGTGTGGTGATGTAAATGATGTGTATGATGTGTATGATGGTGGATTGGAATAGATGGCAGTTGCGGCTGTGTCGTACTGCTGGACTGAGAAAAAGAAAGCTGAGATTTCGCTGGTTGGGAATACGCAGACATTAAAGAGGATGTGTTCAAATTGCCAGGAATAACCACCGAAGGTCTTCTGCTTTCAGCAATATCAACGGCAACGCCAGATTCAGACACTAGAGAGGCCACTGCTGCAGCACTTGGAGTTGGGTCTTTTTGGTCAGCTGAAGGGTTGGATGTGTTGTTGAAACGGGACGTATGTTCCGGAGCCTCTTGCTCGTTGTTGTGATTATCGAAATGAGAACTCATTAAGTGTATCTAAATATGCTGAACGTGACTATAAAAATGAAATATGCTATGAAAATGGGGTTTTTTTGTTGTAGTTGTTGTAATTAAGGGGAGTTGTGAATCTGTTGGAACTCGGGAAAGGGAAGGGAAACAGGAATGAACGAGGTATTAATATAAAGAGAGTGAGGGTGAGGTGATGTAAGAGTGAGGCAGAGAAGAAGGTATTAGAAGTAAAGCGGAAAGCAGAAAGCAGAAAGCAGAAAAGAGGTAAGTGGTGGTGTTGGGGAAGTGTATTGCTTTTGGTGAAGAAAAAGGGAAAAGGGCAGGTAGATAAATAATAGGCAGTTGGAAGTTAGAACAAAAAGGGGAAGAACAAGAAGGGGAAAAAAGAGAAAGGTGAATGTGAAAGTGAATTTGATAAGCAGTGTTGTAAAATATAGTGCTGAGCTGGGCTGGATGGTAGGTAGGTGCTAAGTGCTAATTGTGCTAATTGTGCTAATTGTGCTTGTATATGGGATATGGCATATGGCATATATATGCTGATGAAGTTTATATGAGATGTGACTCAGTGCGATGTGGGTCGTAATATGCTATAATATGCTAGACACTGTAAGCACTGTAAGCAAGCTGTGTTCTTTTCTTTCTTTAGTAAGCGCTACTACGTACTACGTATACGTACTACTACTAACTTTCGAACCTGTTTCCTGCTTCCTGTTTCTTTCTTTCCTTAATTTCTTTCTTTATATTCTGTACTTAGCACCAAGTTCCAACATATGGAACATTTGTAGCAGTGCTGTGCTGTGCTGTGCTGTGCTGTGCAGCTGGCTGGCAGCTGCCTATATGATCGTATAATGCTACTAATTTTATTTTTTATCTCATAAAGAAGACAAGACCAAGACGTGCAGTGTGACTATGTTAAGGTGCGCTAACTTTTCACTTTTCTGTTTTCTTTCTTTTTTTGCCTTTCTTTCCCAATTGTCTGTTTTTTTTGCTTTTTTTGCTGTTTTTACTTTTTTTACTTTTTTTTTCTTTTTCTAAGTCCCTTTCCCGAAACTTTAGTCTGAATTTCTGATTCCTGGCCATATCCATTCCTTCCCCATCTCTGCTTGGCCATGGAAGCGCAACCTACCTTCTGGCCCGCTGAATAATCTCACAGCGCACACGGGGGGACTAGCTGGGCGGTAGGTCTTTGGAAATTGGTAAGCTGCCTGGGAATCGGGCCATATGGTTGGATCGCTTGACGATCGTTGCCTGCAGTAATTCCAGCTCACGTATCCTACAGTACTGAGCACATTCGCGCTCATCTTTAATTCCCCAGCTTCTTAAATGATCTTAAACGGCTTTCGAGCTGGACCTTCCAAAACCGGTATATATCAGATTTGAGATTCCTACAGGTCCCTTAACTTCCCAGAGAACTTTTAGTAACTTGTTCCTAATCACGCTAAATCTACCATCTGCTAGCTGGTTCAAGTTCAAGTTTCAACCTTCGTATTGAAAGCATGCTACTAACTACCAAATCTTCGAACTGTATCTAATCTAACTATAGCTACTACCAAACATTTATTATATCTCGACGTACACAACTGCATTAAAATTTTCAAGTCTCAAAGAAATGATCCAACTGAATCGAATCGAAGAATTGAAATTCCAAAACAACAGATTTTCTACAACTGGAATTTTATACGTGGCATTTGTTTCAGCTTGTCATATAATCATCATTATATCAGTCAGTTCAAAGTGGATTCTGGAATATGACGAATGGCCGGAGTGCTTCCCGAAAGCCATTTATACAATGATACCTCTCGGATGTATCAGCTGTTATGGGAAATAATTTGACAATTTTTAACAAAAATGACAAGACAAGTCGCGTCGCTGTACCACAGTGCCGCAGTCTGACTATATGGTCTTGAGATAAAACAATTCTTAAACGGAACGGGTGCTGGTGCTGGTAGTGCTGGTAGATGCATATATGTCATTTTTGATGATGAATTTGAAGGCTTTACTGCATCTACGGTGAGCACTATGTGTCTGGTCTGGTCATACCAAATTTGATGAAATTGCAGATGTGAAACCAAGAGGTCACTTAAATTTGCCTAATTTTATGAAACTACAGCGGGGAAGTAATAACAGATTGTTGTCTCACCTATAAAAACTGGTATGTTTAACCATTTGTTATGACCAAATTTCCCCCAAATATACACCGCTATAAACTGCACTAGTTGGCCCCATGATGGTGGCCTTTCCATACACTAGAACCAAATGAAAGGAGTTTGATACTCTCAAGCTAAGCTGGCCATGGCTGGAATTATAAAGCTGTTGCAAGTTTTGATATTAATTTGAATATGTGAATTATGGACCCAGAGCCGCATGAGCGGTCATTTATGACTCAATGAACAATGGACAACGTAACTACGCTGTGGTTTTTCGGCCGACGGCTGACGGCCCATACCCATATTACACTTCAGAATTTAGAAATTAGAAATGTACAAATTTCTCGAATTTCTAATTGGCGATTGTTAAAATTTCTATACCACCCATAAGTGTTGCTTGTACATATAAACGATCCTTTTGTCATATCCATGCAGTAAACGTACTGAAATAATAAGACGACTCATGTTTAAGCACGTACTTTTTTTAAAGCAATTCCATCTCAGGTTCTCTAAAGCCGGTGCATAATTACGTTACGGTAAGCATATACGATCGATATCTCAAAAAAAATGTAAGCAAATCATGAAGAAAAAGAAAGTTCTTTACTAAAAAATTCATATCCCATCGTAATTTTGATTCAAACCTAGTAAGCCGAAATTATACACAAGCTTTAGCTTTCGATCATTATCATGATGCCTGCCCATATCGAAAAAGAGCTCGCTGCAGCTCTAAGCTGTGCACGTCGAATTAACGTTTCTTCTTAATTTGGAATTTTATCATCAGTTTCAAGCTTCACGCTGGCCTGATCACTGCACAGTGCACACAGTACAGAGCCGAATATCGAGCTTATGCATGCAACAGAACAAGAGACCGGTAGCGGAAGCGGAAGCGGAGAAGCTAGGACATGTGAATCGTTATGGGGTTAATAAATTCGATTTAATCCCACGGATCAATCGTAATTACAAAGAGCGTGAGATAACAGAGGCGAGCTACATAAGTACAGGCATGAGCATTGAGTACTGAACCTCTGAAATCATGCTCATGCTCATGTTCATGCTCGCTGGCTACAAGTAGTTACTTAGCTCGATCATATTTAAGAGCTGCAATCTTGAATTTCCCATTCTACACTAGAAATAAAACTGGTTGGACGGTAGGTTAAGGGTACGTAAAAGATGTCATGACCTATTGTAAGATGAGTCAGGGGGAATTACTGCAGCCAAGATGAGAGGAATTTCACAACGACAGGTCACAAGTGCACTTGATCGACGTGAAACACCCAAAGTGAAAGTAGTAGCTCTACTGGTTAATATCCAGTTGACTAGTCTTGAATCTGGCTGGGTGACCCTTTCCAAAGATGATAAATATACACCTACTGAGATTCAAGGGAACGCGAGAAAAAAAGGACACCAACTTTTAATAGCTGTGCACCGTAAATCTTAAATGGTGATGATGAATCGCAAAGTCTTCTTTTCTTCTGGTTACCCAGAAAGGAAATTTTAGAAAGTCTGCAATTGGAATTTTGGGTGCTAACTTCCAAGTAGACCATAGTTGGAAGGACAGGTCAAGTCAAGTGCGTACTATAAGCTATAAGTGCTGCCCAACAACATATCTGAATTGAAGCAAATGCGCACCAAATTGACAGATCAATTATTTTTGAGAAGCACCACTGTTACTAGCTTAAAACAGCACATATATATAAGGCCAGAGCATAAAATTGCTTAAACCTCTAATTGTTGCACCTGAGCACTGATCTGATATTTTTCGATTCGAAGATTGGTTTCTGTGCATGTATAGTATAACCATGATCCGATTGATGTTGATGCTGGTGATTACCATGGCCCATAAATAGATGTTGTTTGCTTATATTTGAAGCTTTAACTAAGACGTAATTAAACAAAGACATATTATATGTTGCTGGAGCTTTGTTTTCGAGAATTTTAACCTTTCATTCATTCTGATCATTATCAACAATACCCAAACCAAACCAAACCAAAACACAATTGAATTGTAAGCTCTTCAATTCTAAGTCATGATATGCTATGCTTTGATTATATATTTGTGACTGATAGCAGTTGAATTTTGGTTGATCCCATGATCGTATATATATATATCTATCAAGCAATTCTCAACACCAGCTTCTTTCATTCCTTACTGGCAAACTCTCACGAGTCACATTTCTTCTTCTTTTTCTTCTTCTTCGACATTCAGTAACCAGTAAGACATGAAGTACATGTCCCAAATACCACAGCAATTTATGAGATAACCATTTCTTTTCCTTTTAATATTCTTCTTTCTTTTCCTCTCGACTTTCAAACAGATCGACTTCATCTATTAATCTATAGCTCATGGCCCATGGGCTGTTTATTCAGATCACACTTACTCTACTTTCTGTCCAAATGTACTAGGCTTACAGTTCTGACACGTCACAAGTTACAAAAATTGTCTCATTTCCAAGTTCCAAAACTACAATAAATTGATAATTAAATACACGTCATATATCATATAAAAATCAATAGCTATGATGTAGCTAATGAAACTGGATGAATTGAACGTTGCCGGTTTTCGTCAGTGTTGTCTAGCATGTATACGCGCAATTTCAGATTCCGCGTATATATAGTTCAAGTCCATGCAAATTAAAAATAACCACATGGGCAGGAATAGGGGTCCCATCTGAAATCCCAACGATCAAGCAAAGTCATAGAAGAATCCCAAGTTTCAACTATACTGAAACTGAAAGAAGACATAAGTTCTTAAAAGACACCATGGCTAGCCTTGATTTAGCTTGCTCATCCCTAAGAATTTTGACGTACGTAGCTTAGGTTAGCCGCTGACGATTCAGGTAGCTGCCCTGTCCTGCCCCGCACAACGTACGTAGTACGGAGTCACGGACTTACGGTGACACGGAGTCGTGGACTTACGGTTACACGGAGTCATACCTGACCGTTAGATCGATTAAAGATTCTGTACATGTAATGCGGAATTAACGTGTTGATTAATGAATCTCTATACAAATCAAAATATATAGCAGTTCCAGTAAATTCTGTAAGCTAGCTCACGAATGATTGTCTTTTTTTTCTTCAACAATTAGCTATAGTTGATTTCAAAGCTTGCATGTGATATTTGCTTTGCTCTTTCGATTTTGTTTTTTTTCTTGACAGGTAATTCCAGTCATGATATATATTCTTTAGGATAAAATTTTACGAAAACAGCTTATTAAAGTGGAAGGGCTTAATGGAAACAAATTAACCTTAGACAAATTTAATTACCCATGGGTATAAGCTAGCTCTTCAAAGCACGCGTGCTTGGCCGAGCCCAGAACCATGCACATTTAGCATATACAAAAAACAAAAAAGCAGTTAAGGGTTAGGCGACGCAAGGAGTGCTCTTCCATCGCCTCTATAGAGGTATTACAGTCCAAAAGACTCTAAACCATAGCCTCCACGGTCCGAGGCTATATAAACGGATCTGTGTTGTAAACAGGCAGCACATTTATTATCTTCATTACAGGGGTTTTTCGTCCTTTTCCTTAGAGAATCTGTTTTCTCCTGAATGGTCAAAAAATTAAGAATTACCCTTTCCGGTCATTAAACGAGTTTCTTTTAGAATGGTGTGAAATATTGAATTAAATTCAAAAAAAATTGAAACTGGAACCAGAAGTTTTGGAACTTTTCAGTTTATCTAACATGTGCACAGAAACTGTCAAAATTTTAAATTTGAACTAGCACGTCAGGCATATACCTATAATTGACTGTATCTTGTAATTTTTATATATGCATGCATATTCTTTTAAAGACTTTACATATAAGCTCATAAAGTGCATCAGTACTGGTATAGATCCGCGTATATAAAGCTTTTCTCAACGAATAACACTTTATACATATGCACACGTACCGTTTTAATTAACGTATCCAAGTTCGAATTCATTTAAAACCTTAGTAAAACTATACACAATGCATATAGATATGCACATATAGATATACACATATAGATATACACATATAGATATACACATATAGATATACACATATAGATATACAGATGCAGATAAGTCAGGAACAAAAAAAATCACGGTCGATCCGTGGAACAATGGGGTAGCAATCTTGGAAAAAAAAGAAAAAGATTATAGAATTGTGATTTTGAATTTTCACATCGTAAATTGAGTTGCAAGCCCAGCATGAATACCATTAATAATTTGATAATTTTCTGCTTTTTTTATACATTCTATATAGTTATCTGTTTATTCATATACTAACGTTTATTTACCTTATGTAGCTGCACATTATAAAATTCAAAGAAACCGTTGTGCTTGCATTGGAGTTTGGCAGGCAGTTTTGAATCTTAAATCCCGAATACTTGTATAAACTCGATGAAAGTAAATTATATGTCAATATATATAACGTTATCCACTTACTTTAAGAGTCTGGAAGGAGTGATATCTTTCGAATTGTTGATCTGATTAATCATCAAGTATTATGTTTTAAAAGTATGGATGGAGCGTATTTCTTATTTTTTATGTGCATCCATATGTACATGCAGTCAAACGGTAATTTGACATGCATATTTTTTTTTAATTTATATATGAAGACTGCTATAATGAATTTCGGTTGAATTATCGAGAAAATCTAAAATGCAGATGCCATTTTCTGATTAGACATAATTTACACCCAAATTTACGGTAAATTTTAATTTAATTAATCGTAAAAAAAAGAATTTTGGAAATACACAATTTACGAAAAAAAAGTAGTATTCATGGAGCTGAATTTCAAACCCAACATTTGTATATATTCTTGAATTTCTTAAATTATATAATTTTTATAGTCTCCCTATATAGTGGCTTTGAATTTTTGAAAAAGAGATCAGATCTTTATACATATATTTTCCGCATTATATAATTGATTAATATAAGATGGACCACCTGCGTGCATGTGGACACATTCATTTTTTTTGGTGAACCATGCATGCGCGTACTGTGGTCCATGTCATTTTTTTTCAACTTTTGTATGGCAGATCTAATAATTCCTCTATAATATTTTGAACTAATATATAAATTAATACAAAATTCATTCAATTGTTAAAAAAATAAATAAGGAAAAAAAAAGAACACTTATATTTCCTAGCACATTCATAGAAAATTTTCAAGTCAAGCAATTCATATATTTTCTCTTTAATCAAAAAAAATCTGAATTTGAATCTAAATCTGAATTTGAATTTTATTTGCAATCGATCCATTTTTGTTTTTTATATTTTTAGTTTTTCTTATATATTCTAAGTTCAAGTTAAGAAAAGCTTCTGTAGATTATAAAATTGACAACTATAGCTGTTTATATTTACAAAAGTAAAATTTAAAATTTTTCAATCGATCTTCCAAAATTTTATGAAAATTAATATTTAACAAAGTCCTTTTTTTAAAACATATATATTGTTAAAATGCAACGAATTAGTAATTTGTAAATTAATTTTGTGATAACAATTTTAAATTTATTGGAACAAAACAAAACATACGGCGTTAACAAAAAAAATTGAAAATTAATTTCAGTCTTTAAAAAATCAAAAATTATAATATAAAAAAAATTAAATTTGAATTTTTAATAAATATCTAATAAGGGGTCTAAACCTATATATTCGTACTCATATACAGGAATGGTTTTAAAGTTGAACGTCAGTAGAGCTTGCAAACGGTGCTAGCTATATTTCAAGCTATATATTGTACATACCTGTGACCCAGCATATATCATATAAGCTTGCATGTTAAATGTTTATACAGATATATATGCTTGAAATTACTGAGAAGGTTTGAGAGACAGCTATAGACTTACAGAGAAGGCATAGTTGGAACTGGTGTTACAGTTGCTATGGCACTTCGA
>JAKTRY010000248.1:0-32911 GCA_030579935.1 Ambrosiozyma cicatricosa | reverse complement strand
AACCTTTCAATGAGCGTTCACAAGTCTACCCGAAAACCCCACCAAGAACACTACTTGAGGCTAAAGCCAGAATAAATGAAATGATCTCGATTGCTGGTTTTGATTATTCTAAGAAGCTAGTTACAGTTGGCTGGAAAGACTGCCATCCAGGGCACACATCCACGATTAGTTATGATACATTTGATCTAGCCAATCCTGATTTAAAAGCAACACTACTAGCTAATGCACAAGTTTTTACAAAAGCCAACAGTGAAGAACTTTGAGAGAAAATATTATTCCGTGTGGCAGTACAATTGGGGCTGAGTGAGCGGCGCAGCATCTGATTCCTCCGGCTGGTTAAGGTGTCTGTGTCATAATCAGAAGACCGCGAGTTCGGTTCTCGCCCATAAAATATTTTTGCTTACATACAAAACAATTTTGACCAGGCTTGGAGATTGTAGGTAAGGTGGTAATTTAGAATCCTTTGCCTATGGTTGAAACCAACATTTTTACAACTGTATACAAAATTAACAAAATTTTAGTATATAAGAAAACGAGAATCTCCGAATCATATTTGAAATAAGTCCATAAATATTGGGATTATTTGAAATAAGAAGAGTAAGCAGATAAAGCAGAAGCTCCACCTAAATGGACGTATAAAACATTTGAACCTTCTTCAAAAGCACCCTCCTTAACTAGTTGAATGAGACCTTGGATGGACTTACCCTCATACACAGGGTCAGTCAAGACACCTTCGGTACGACCCACAAACTTAATAGCTTCGATGGTACCTTCATTAGGTAAACCGTAACAAGGATGAGCAAATCTGGTATCTAATTGGAAATCATCAATAGTTTTATCCAATCCCAACAATTTGTTTGTATTGTTAACAATTCTTAAAGTTTGTTCTTTGGTTTTCTCTGGAGTGAAAGAGGCATCAATTGCAATAACATCCTTTTCTCTACCGTATTGAGCCATACCTGAAATAATACCAGCAGCACTGGAACCAGTCACACAACAGACGACAACTTTGTCAAATTTAACACCCAATTGTTTTTCTTGTTCAATTAATTCATCAACGAATCCAACAAAACCCAAACCACCATACTTGTGCTCAGAACAGCCAGCTGGAACAGAGTATGGCTTGAAACCTTGAGCTTTCAAATCATCAATTGCGTCTTGGAATGACTTTCTGAGTCCAATATCAAATCCATCTGGAACAAGTCTCACATCACCACCCATGATTCTTGAGGCTTCGATGTTACCAACTTTGTCATATGTTGCCTTTTCAGCTTCTGGAATTGGCACCCAGTTTTCTTGCACAGTAACAGCTTTCAAACCAATCTTACAAGCAGTGGCGACAGTCATTAAAGTTTGATTGGATTGAATACCTCCGATAGAAACAATGTGAGTGTAATCACCAGCTAAAATGTCAGGCACAATGTATTCAAACTTTCTCAATTTGTTACCAGCAAATGCCAAACCGGAGTTTCTGTCTTCTCTTTTAGCAAAGATGTTGACTTTTTTGCCCAATGCTTTGGATAGGTTATCAAATTTAGAAATTGGAGATGGTCCAAACAATAATGGGTATTTAGCAAACTTATCTAATAATGGCATTGTGGATGTTCTGTGTGTGTAATTGAATTGGGTGTTGTTTTAGTGGATGATGGAAGAAAAAGGGAAGAAAATGATGAAATTAACGTTTCATCGAAATTGGGAAAAAAGGTGGTATTTATACACCTGAAAAAGGATGGAGAAAGGCAGGTTGCCAGCTACCGACAACTTGTATCTGAGCTTTATCGAAAAAGAATATCCGCTCCGATTTAAGCGCACTTGATCTTGAAAAAGCGCGCTTAGATCACTGAAATCAAGCTCCAAATTTCTGATTCCAATTTTGTAGTTGAGAATCCGCCTGTACAGGCCAATCGTTTCACAATTTTAAATTTCTAAATGACAAGTGAGATTAAGACTATTTATAGGAATAATCGTAATAAGTAACAAGATCGGAGAAAATTCATCAGTTAAGTAACTAGGAATTCATAAAATTTCCCACTGAAGCAAACTCGTGTCATTTTGTAAACGATTTGTTCGACTAAAACAACGACAGAGAGTCATGTCATAAGTTTGAATTAATCACCCTTTGATTCCAGTCTCCACATTATGTAAAAGTAAGTCAATACAATCTAAAAGCTTCTCTTTATCACCAACAAAACACTCATCACCAACAGAATCCAACCTAGATTCAGAAGTGGTGTAAGATGCTGCAACCATCTCTTCAATCTTCTGCAAAACTTTCTCATTACCAACAAGCATGAATCCACGGTGTCTCTTTAAAACATCAATGACAGTTGAAACTTGTTTATTGGTCAATGTATTTCCAGTTTGTTGACTTGGGACAACCAATGGGCTAGTCTTGTGTGCTATATCACTGTTCAAATGAGAAGCATTGAAATCAATGAACTCAAACAACAGGTCAACAACTTCATCAGTGGTCCATTTTTTAGGATTTTGAATGATTCTTTCAAACATGCATTGCAATATAACGTTATCGATAGGTAATCTGAAAGCAATCAGTAAGTTGAGTAATTTTTGCATTTCGATTTTGGTTAACATGACATTATAAGAAGATGCTGTGGAATGTGAATCACTGGTGCTGGTGTAAGAGTTGGAGATGAATGTAGCCTTCTTGCTTTTTGGTTTCTGTGATGCTAAATACTTGAAAAAGGGGTAGAAATCTGTGATATCGGGTTTCATATTTTGAAGAATGAGAGTTTTGGGATAAACTCCTTTGAGCAATAAAGTTTGCAGCACTAATTTGTTTTCAGTGATGATTTCACCAATGTTCATGTTAGTGTTAAGCAACTCCACAAGAGTCAGAAGAATTGCTCTGGCAATTAAATACGATCCTTTTTTAAGTAAGACTTGGATAACTTGTGTTAAAAGCTGTTTATTTTGAAGAAACTCATCAATCGTTATTGAACTTAGCAATTCGGCTAGTTTCTCACCAGATTGAGTATCATATTCTAGAATTTTCAGCATGATATAATCCCACTTAGATTTATGGGTTAATTTGATATCATTATCCAAACCATTGACATAATCTGACCATCTCTGAGCCTCTTCAATTGACGTAGATTCTGCATTTGCCGATAGTGAATCCGAAACAGCATCAATATATCTCTTTTCAGTATATCGTAGAATCTGTTCAAGTTTGGTAAGGATCGAGATCACATAGGAAATTTTCAAATCATATTGGTCTCTAATCTGGCAACACTGCAAGAAAAGCTTGAATTCATCGATCCGAAGAGGTGATTTGATATCCGTTATCAGTTTTTCAAAAATTTGAATCAGTTTGTGAGCATAATTCAAACGAGCTTCCTCTTCAAATGATTGTAAAATTGAATCGTTGTTATTCAATAGAATAGTCAGAAACAATTCCAACTGCGTTGTTTTGATTTGTCCATGGGATGAGTTTGATGGGATTGGCAAACTTAAATAAGCATCAATCATATCAATCACTTCACTGGCTTTATTACCATTCTTTTCTGTTGAGACTTCATTACTCGTTCTGAATAGATCTAGTTGACGCAAGAAAATGAAATAAGACTCGCTGTAGTTGATTCGTTTCAAGACAGACCTGACATCAAACACAGTTTCTTCCAATGTTCCATTTGTATTGTTATTGTTCTTCAAAGTTATTGCTAACTCGTTGAAAAAATACATTGGTGATTTCAACACTCTTTGATTGAATATTTCTTGAACCTGAGAATTCACTGAGATGGTTTCAACTGATGTCACTGAACCACTTCTGGGAGTTTTATTCTCTGTGGATGTCTCTTGATCTTGTTTTGATTGCTGTATTTGTATCTGTCTTTGTTTTTCATCTTCCGAGACTTTTTTTATCAATGTGAAAATCTCTTGATTGATATTCACATTGCCGTATTTTTCACGATATGATCTTAAGTGTTCTCGCAAGTTGGATTCAAAAGTGTGTAATGCAAATTGAATCTTATCTGATGTTTCATTGGTATCAAAAAATAGTTTTGGTTTTGTCGTTTGTGGGGCAGCTTTTGACTTGGTTCTTATTGCTGAGACTGAAAACTGCCTTAATGATGTTTTTGCAGTACTGTAATATATTCGGCGGTTGAAAGATTGAAGTAGCATTAATGAATTGTGTTCGTATCATGAAATCATTAGATTATGGTGCTTGCTGATTCTTGGTGAACAAGAGTTGTTTCATCTTAATCATCACTCATGAATCATGATGTGTCGGATGAAAAGCTGGAGATTACTTAGTATGCCTCACACCAGCCACCACAGCCTTGCTTTATGGAAGCCGGATTCTAGACACCAAATACAGCTATCTCCAGAATCATCTATATTATATTGGTGAATTCTGTTTAAGTTCTGCAATATAAAGAACTACTTCTTGACATCCTGTTTGACGTTTTATTATTTTTCTTTTATATTTGTTTCTTTGTATATTTGTGTATCTCGTATGTACCGTACATACATGCACTCGTATAGTGTTTCGCGCCCGTTAATAATTTCTACCACCCAATCAGGTCATCTTGAATTGTATAAGAGTTACCAGAGCACCACCACTACGTTGATTGCAATCCTATATTCATTAATCTCTTCTTGTTTCCTTTCCCTATTTGCCAAGAAACAGGGGAAAGAAACAACAACATCCCACTTCACAGTAGTTTATTGAATCCTTCCTGTTCTGGAAATTCTGTTATCTATACACCATGAAACTCACCCCTCTATACCCCTCTACCCAACGTTAATTTTGGATTGAATTATACGAAAATGATCATATTCAACTGAATAGTTATATCCTTTTGGTAAGTTTTTTGTGAAATATTACAGGAGCCAGGACGGACAAACTCTTACTTGACTCGAGCCTCGGTAGAACACTCAAATTAAAACAGAATTAGAATTAGAAGTCAAACTCATAAATATAAGAGTTTACAGCTAGATTCAATTAATGACTATTACAGTATCATGCATGATTGAAATGTTCAAATCAATTTGCCTGTATAAGAATCGTGGTAGTTGAAGCCTTTAATTTACCCACATCTTTAATTGAGTCACGAGTCATGACTCATGGTTTATGACAGCACCCAAAGATATCGGCTAGACATGGGGCAAGAACAAACATCAAGGAGAACAGTCCTGACGATTTCATGGATCACGTTGCCGGTGAATGAGTTAAATTGCCCATTGGTGGGGTGGGGAACAATTGTTGATCTCCATGTTACCCACCAAATCTTTAAGATTGTTCGAGTTGAACATGAGCGTGAGTGATGAGCCTCTTAGCCACCCCATGTATACAGAACAAACCCATAAACGGTATCATTATCATCTCACTATATAATTTGAGCCTTGAAACAACTCGGTTTTTGCCTTCCGTTGTTTATACAATGTTGACAGTTATATCTTTCTTAATGAGACATGAACATAACTATTAAAACAGTTCATGATCCTTGAAACTAGGTCATGAATCATGATGGTATATTCACATGATTTACCCTTCAGCTATATCCGACACTGACTGATATCCCCCAGGTTTACCTATAGCCAACATGTAACATAAACTATAAACCACAGTAGCTTGTAAACAAGTAGCTTAATCGCCCATAAAAAGTGAGATCAAACAGTTCCACCAATACGAGCTCTAGAAAGAAAAGTAACACGGAGAGATACGGAAGAAAAAAATCAAAACATTATAAAGTGACAGTCACAACTGAGCGCTACACTATACTACCACCCCTTTTGCAAATTGTCCGTTTTTAATTATTTTGCATGATTGTTTTCGGGTAATTTGAAGCTCTTAACACCTGTACCGCCCGTGTCAAGACTCAAAACCTACCAATTTACTACTTCCATCGTCTGGGTTGAAAAATAGCAGCAAAGTGCACGAAAAGTTCAAGTTGATGCAAAATGATGTCTTATCATCGTGAAACCTGGCTGTGGTCACTTAATAAACTTACAGGAGGAAGCATCTACTCCCCAGTTTCCCAGCATCCCAGTTTCCCAGGACCCAGTGTGAAGTCACCCAAGTGCCGACTGTCAGTCGGGAGAGCGCTTGGTCAGATTATTCTAGGCTCGAACAATGAATTAAAAGATAATGTCCAAATTGGGATTCTTAAATGTTGGACTGCATGACGCACAGGTCTCCAAAAAGTTTTTGAGGCCCAGTGCGCACCGCAGTCTTAGTCCCGCTTAAAAAAAGTCAAAATTTTTTGACAAACGCAAAATTCAAAATTGAAGCCAGCTGAAGTTTGAAGGGTGAACAAGAAAGGGAAACGAAAACGAAAAGAGAAACGAAACAAATTTCGAAAGGAAACAGAAAACTTAGCAGAGATCAGATACTTCAAACCGAGAACAATTCAACAAAACCTACAGACAGGATATATCATATCACTCAACAAGTGCTTTCCAAAAGGTCATCCATATTAAGTTTAAGTCAGACCATATTACCACCAGTCGCCACCCAAAACTATATCAGCCCAAGGGATTCCTCTTCTGTTAGTGACCATGCCTTCTTCCAACAAGTACCCAAACTCGCCATCTATGAGAGCCATGGCCTCTTCCCCATTACCGCAATCAAGACAAGCATCTATTGTTGAAATGTTGTCCACCCCTCCTCCTTTAGATCCTCAAGTTTCTCCTCAAACTGACTCTGCCTTTCTCTTTAACTCCATATCAAACAACGGTTACAATCCTCTCAATAACAGTAATTTCATAGATGCATCCCTGTCTTCAAACCCAGACTCTCCTACATCATTTAACAATCAATTGTCAAGAAATCCATCTATTTCTTCATCTGTTTTCCAATTGCCTTCTGGTACTTCTTTGGAATGGAAAGATATCCCATTGAGCGAATTGGTTGAAAAGAGTAGATTGATCACAATTGATGCTCAACTTTCAGTTGAACAGGCCTTTGAAACATTAGTTAACAATGGATTAACATCAGTCCCTGTTGAAGAATATCCTCAAGATCTTAACTGTCTCACTTTTGACTACGCTGACTTGAATACTTATTTATTAATGGTTTTGAACAAGTTGAAGCCTGAAACTTTACTGAACGCTCCTTTTGAACCTAAAGAAGACCTGGTTAAACTAATTAAAAGAGCTCAAAGTGGAGAACAAGTTCCTGTCAAGTTTGTCATTAGTTTAACCACCAAAAACCCATTTATCAAGCTTAATGAAACTGATACTCTTTCCACAGTGGTTGAAATATTAGGTTCAGGTGTCCATAGAATAGCAATTACAAAAGAAAACAAGATGACTGGTGTGTTATCCCAAAGAAGATTGGTGAAATTTTTATGGGATAATGCAAGAAGATTCCCGTCAATGGAACCTTTGCTTAGCTCATCATTGAAATCATTGAATATTGGCAGCAGTAACGTGATTACAATTTTTGGAGATCAGCTGTTGATTGAAGGTTTAATGAAAATGCATAACCTGGCCATTTCTTCATTGGCTGTCGTTGATAGAAGTTACAATTTGCTGGGTAACATATCCGTGACGGATGTGAAATTAGTGACGAAATCCTCTCAATCCAACCTATTTTATAAATCCTGTCTACATTTCATATCTGTCATTTTGAACAGCAGGGGTTTGGAAAGTGGTAAAGATTCATTCCCAATTTTCCATGTCACATCTTCTTCTTCATTAGGTAGAACAATTGCCAAGCTGGTTGCTACAAAATCACATAGATTATGGATCGTGAAACCTGAAGGTGCTTCACCTGCAGCTTCTATATCATCATCTATTCAACCGGATACAGCAAGTATAGCTACTCCAAGCAAGATAATGCAATCTCCTGTCCCAAGTAGTCTGCCAATGCATAGCAGCCCATCAGCTTCAACTTCTTCATTTAATGAGATTTCAGGTGCTGGAACTGTTGATAAAGATTCTAGATCTTCAGGTAAGTTAGTTGGTGTTGTTTCATTGACTGATATTTTGTCCGTTTTGGCTAAGACTTTGGGTAAAGATTACGTTGATCCTACACATGCCAGAAAACAAAGAAGAAGATCATCAAGTGGTGCTAGTTCCAGAACTTCTGCTTCTTTTGAACAGTATAGAAAGAGTATAAGTGATCCTTCTGAAAGATAACGGCACGGTCACACACTTAATTGCTGCTTCTTAATCCCTCAGAAGAAAGCAATATGCCAAACAACAAAAATTAAAAATATAACAAAAAAATATACAACATACAGCAGATAAGCGAGTCAATCATTATCCGATTTACTATAACATAAATCCAAAAACAAATATAAGACTGCTCAGTCGACTCCTAAATCGAAACCAATTTTCCCACAGTTCCTATACATATATTGAGCTCTCTCGTTTTGTCTTATAATTTATTTCCCCGTCGATTGCAGCCTATTTATCATCTATCGTTTTTCTCACATTCATCCATTCCCACCCAATTTATTTCTACCAATCACATTATCTCCACCCATCTGTTCTTGAACTCAAACTAAGGCCTTTTTTATCTTTATTTAACTTATTACTATTTAATTTATTATTACCCCATATTTTTTATCTTTATCGAATTTGTTTGTCTGTTGTCAAATCGCATCATTCCGTCCTTTTGTATCTTCGTTTTCGTTGTCTTCCAACTCTCTATTTCTCTATTTAACTGTTTTTTTATTCATACACGGCTAGCTTGGTTTCTGTCTTCCTTTTCCTTTTCACATTTTTTTGTTTTTCTATTTGTTAATTGGCTTTTCCTTTTTTTTTCTTTTGTATTGATTTGTGTGATCCCTGCTTTTTTTTTATTTGGTTGAACCAAATACAGGATATCATAATTTGATGCTTGTAGTCATTGCTTTTGACCTTATACCTTTTTACCTCTTCTCCGTTTTTCTTTTAGTTCCTCCTTCTTCGACACTTTCCACATCCCACCCCCCTCTAATTCAAAGATTTAATTCCTTGCGTTTTTTTCTCAAATTTCAAATTACCCAGTTGGAGCTTGGATTCCAGCTTTCTGCTTTTTTTTTCTCGGTACTACTATACAATTGGTAGTCTTGACAATCTTCCTCTTTCTGTACGTTGTTTGTATATATAATTCTAATACTTTTGTTTACTATAATTGTATCATGTGTGTGCATGCAATTTCCGGGCATCTATACCATGAAATTTGACAAATTTGTGGGGTTACAATTTAGACTTACCTGTACCCCAACTCCATTAGTAGATCTCTTGGAAAAAAGCCCCTCAAATTATTGAGAATTTCATAATATTGATGGCCATATATTGCAACTGACAATTTTCCCTTCGTCGGTGGTAGTGATTATACCGAGAATTATCATTAAGCTGTAGCTAGCACTAAACAAATTAAATTAAGGATATATATCCTTTGCTCCGATTGGTCAGATGAGGGTCCACAGCCGTGAACTTCTTGAAGAATTTCAGATTTCACGGAGACCGTGCACAGCGCATGGTGTATACACATGTGAGATAAAGAATTATATATATTGCCAAATTTGAAATTTGAAATTACACGCTGATTTAAAAAATCTAGTATATATAGAGGTAAATTATAAGAAATAAATAAAATATAGAAATTAACATGTGCAAGCACGGGTGAAGTCTGAATTATTAAACGAATCATGTGCTGATCGGTGATCAGCAATTGATATAAGAAGCAAAGAAAGAAAAAAAAAATTGGCCCATATGAATATATATATACAAGTTGCAGAATAAATTAAATTTAAAAAAAGAAAGCAAAGAACTCATATATATCATGTATCCAAATTCATGACCAAAACATTACAAAAGAGTCATAAGAAAAATAATTCCAAATTGTAAAATAAAATTAGCCAAAAAAAGTTAGAAACATACAAAAAAATACAAGATTAGAGAGTGTACACCTGGATCACATCTAGGTTCTAACGACGAGCTCTCTTAACGACCAACAACCTACCATCATCACCATTATCCGTTGAAACTTCTTCAAACTCCCTTTTTCTTCTCACAACCGCAACTTTCTTCAACGGAGATTCAGGGCGACCACCCTTAGCAACTGATCCATGTGGGAACTTCCTACTTCTTTTTTTGAGTCCGTTCTTGGATTCACTGTAAAGAGATAGATTGTCTGCTGGAATAGAGATCTGACGTAGTGGTCCAGGATGAGTACCTTTCTGAGATTTGGTACAGACATAATTGTTGTATCTAGAATTAAGATTAGAGACATGCTTTTTCGCTGGTGATACTGAAAGCACTGGAATCAGACTACCATCACTGATGCTTCTGTTATTGCTGATTGATTTCGTACTAGCTGCTCTCGATGTTGATGTTGGTGCTGGAATTGAATGTGATCGTGATCTGGGTCTAAGAGGCTGACTTTGCTGGTCTTGTTGCTGATTGCCATTTCTGAGCAGATTTTCATGCTGGAGTAACCTTGATAAATTTTTGTTTCTATTTTGGATCCTAGTGGGCGTTTCGGTCAGATCAAATAAAAGCTCGACTTCATCAGAATCATCTGCTTCATTATGAGGAGTTTTTGGGGAAAGGAGAGTATTGATCATTTCCTGATCTCTGAGGTTGGTTTCATTATCATCTTTGCCTCTATTATTTTCATTATCATCTTTGTCTTTATTATATTCATTATCATCTTTGCCATTATTATATTCATTATCATCTTTGACTTCATTATGCATTCCACGTTCATCATTAACGGCGGCATTTTCAGATTTAACGGGTTCTATGGTTTCAGTAAACAGTATTTCATCATTCTTATGTGAGTTTTGCAGTTTTTGATGGTGGGGCGTAGATTTGACCTTATTCTTCGCTTTACGTTGTTCACTATTAGCATTAACACCAAATTTAATATTACCAAGCTCAGCAGATTTTTCTTTGCAATGGAGATGTAATTGATCCACTAATCCGACAATTTGCATCTTTTGACTGGTCTGTTCATTATTATAGACGATTATCTCACGTTGTTGCGATTGAATAGACTCAACATCTTTACTCAACTCATCCAAGGCATTCAAATTATCAACGGTAGTGGATTCAACGGAGTTAAATGTCTCCATCAGTGAATCAATGACAACTTCTTTAGTCGATTGCAGGTTTTGTTCCAGGAAATCAGAATATCCAGTTTGGCATTTTTTCAAGTTTACCATTTGACTAGAACTTTGTTTATTCCATTTATTAGAGGCCTCAACTAAGTTTGAACCAACATTACCAATAAACGAGTCAATATGATGAGATAATGATGATTTAACCAAATCATGAACTGCTGGGGCTATTTGCTTTTCAATCAATTCTTGAACCTTTTGTTGATCAAATGTTGCTAATGACGTCTGTATTGACTCAACATTCTTTGATTGTAGTAATTCGGTGGTCAAAAATTTATGAAATTCAGCATCTTTGGCGATTCTCTCTTCTATCAAATTGGAAGAATTTTTAATCATTTTTTTGGAAGATTCAATTGAGGAGGCTGTCTTAGAGTCAAAAATCGATAGTTCTTGAATTCTTTTTCTCAATATTCCTTCAACCTTCTGCTGGTTGTTTGAGAAGTTTTTCATTTTGTTAATAACATTTGAAGTATCCTCTATCAATTCTGGCAAGTCAACAAGTTCTTCGAATTCATGTACCAAACTGGTAAGCACCCTAGTTGCCGAAAGATTTGTTGTCAAAAAATCTGAGATATCTTTATGCAGCCTTCTCTTAGTTTCAATTTCAATTTCACATTTTTCAAATAACTCATCTAGAGACTGTTTCAACTCAGTATTGGCTAATTGTTCACCACTGAGTCTATTTTGAATCTTAACCACTTCCGCTTCTGTGTCAATTAAAGCTTGTTGGATGCTTAACTTTTCTTGCCTTTGAGAATCAACTTTCTTTGTTTGCGCATCTAGCTTATTCCCTAGACTTTCATTGATCCTTTTAGACTCTTCAAGCTCAGTAGCTAAACTCTTGTAATCTACCATCAACTTGTTGTAATTCTCCTCGTCTAAATAAACACCATCCTTCAACTTATTTGCTTTTAAATCTTTTTTCAATCTATTATTTTCTTCAATTAGTCTACTAATAATATTACCTTCAGAGATAAGGGGACCAATTTGAGCCGAATTTTGGACGTTCTTGGCTTTGGATGCATATTCAAGTGTTGAAGTAGTAGTTTGCAGATCAAGCAGAGTGGAAGAAACGTTAGCAACCAATATTGTTTTAGTGTTACCACCCAAGGAATCTCTCAACAAATGAGTTAATTTGGAGTCTCTGTATGGAATATGAGAGCTGCCGTCGACTAATGAGTTGATAACCTTACCTAATGTCAATAAACTTTGATTGATAGAACCAGCTTCTTTGGCTCTTTGGTCAGTGGCACCGGATCGTATAATGTCTTCTGAACCAGCTAAATCTACCAGATTCATTCTTGAAAAGGTATATTCACCATTTTTCTCTTTCTTCATCAAAGATATTATGAAAATTGAATGGGACCGACTTGAACGTGTATTCATATTGGTCGAAGCAGTCTTTCTTTGATGAGTACCTTTCTGCAGTAGAGCCAAACTTTCCTGTGCTGACTTCACTTCTATCTCCGACAAACCATTGATTTTGATACTCGTAAGGGTTTGTCCCCCTGCTGCTGGAATTCTATCATCATAAATCCTAAGTTTCTTTGAATGAAGTTTTGGCTCGGCTAATAAATCAGAGAGTTCCTCATTATAAACTTCAACGAAGGAACAGTTAACATGAGCTGTATCTTTATCCACCCTTTCAAATAATTCACATAACACTCTTGGAATGACACCTGCATCACTTGGTATATCAGCATTGTTTTCAAAATCAACATCACCACACATCGTATAAGTCTTACCTGAACCCGTTTGACCATAAGCCAACATAGTACAGTTGTATCCTTTAACAAAATCATTGAATAACGGTAAGGCAGCTTTCTCAAATATCTCCGTTTGTTCACTCTCAGGCCCAAACACCTGATCCACAGTATATGTTTTTGTATTTGTTGAAATTGAAGACAAGGTATGAAAATCATGAGGGCTTGATGTTTCGATGCAAATTTGTTTGTTTGAACTATTTTCAACAGGTTTCACGATGACTGGTGCCTTCTGTTTGACTTCAGCTTCATTACGTCCTCTGCATCTCACAACAACTTGAATAGATTCATTATTCAAAGCTGAACTTGTTTTTTGTCTAGTCTTTCTGGAGTCTGATTGGGTAGTTGTTGTTTTGTTCATATCTCTCCTGCTTGACAGGGAACTGCCAGGTCTTGATCTCGATCTTGAGGCGGGTTTTGTGGCAACTGATGAGGACCTTCTTGAGGTATTTCTGCCACCTGCTGCTCCACCATTTGCGTGTCTCATTGCTGTTTGGATGTGTTTGATTGTATATGGTTCAAGAATAACCCTTTGGGCGTGTTTTGGAAGGATGGAATCACCAAAACATTTGTTTACGTTACGTTACTTTGTCTTGAGTCTTCCGCGTAACACCCATTCAGTAAAATTTTCTTGTGCACCTACCTACTGATTCGTCATTTTTTCGCATTTAGCTAAACCAAATTATTACCAGAATCAATTATAACAAAAACCAAATATACTATACACAGAAACAAAAATACACCTTTCATTTCACAAAAAAAAGAAATCACTAAGAGTTGATGACACTCCATTCAATACCCATCCCGTCCAATAGGGCAATGATCTCCTTTTTCGACTTGTTCATTTCAGTGCAAATCTGATCAAAATCACTAAACTTCAACATAAGTTTAGTCAATAACTCCTCATCCTTTTTTCTTTGTCTAGCCAACTGCCAATTTCTATATTCTTCAAACTTGTCTTCATTTTCCTTTTGAGAAATCTCATTGCCAGTTGCTGTCTTGTCATTTTGGGTGGAAGAACCAACAAGAGACAAGTCATTGAACTTACCACTTAGAGTATTATCGGATTTTTTAGAAGTTGAAGCAGCAACCGGCAACGTGGGAAAATAATTTTTAATGTTCTGACTGAATGATTTTTCAGGTGATGTTTTGTTATTTTGAGTAGAAGAAGCACCCAGAGACAAACCATTGATCAACTTACCACTTACAGGATACGATCTCACTCGGTAGATCAAACCTCTCAAAAGACCAAAGGTAACAAATCTTCGGATATCAATATACCTTAAATCTTTGGCATTTTCTGAATACCATTGTTTCACAGTGAGGTTTTGAGACATTGCTGAATATAACTCGAACAAAGTAGCTTGGGAAGGTAACGGCAATATTTTGGTTTTTTGAGAAGTGTTCACGAAGTTAGTTATCTGGGAGTTGTTATTCAACGAGAACGAGTTTTGTGGGGATGCTGATTTGGCACTCATTCCAATGTTGTTGATATTCAGTGCGTGTGGATGCTTGGATGGAGAAGTACCAGCATCTTCCAACTCAGAAGTTGACCCAGACACACGTTTGTGCCTGAGTGGCAAGTCACTGAATGTACCTTCGGCACAAACGACATATGACTGACATTCTGCAGCCATCTCTGAGTCACTAACCAGATTCATTACTTCAGGAGTCGGTGCATAACAATTACCGAACTGGAAAATATCTAAGATTGCAATGGATTTGTAATGGAACAACTCAGTGATGCATCTTTTCGTAAATTCAAAATCAGCATCTGCGAGCTGAGAGATTCTCTTGATCGTATTGATTCCATCGATATAAGGTAGAATCCTAACCATGGTTGGATCCCAGTATGGATCAACCAAAGATTGTAACTTCACCGTGGCAAGGGGAACATCAGAGGCGTCTAAACCTGGGGGAGGAGGTTGAACAGGGAACAACTTGATATCAACAGAGTTGGCACTGTCAATAGGTATCATACATTCTGAATAATTGTTCAAGTCTTGATATATCTGTTGGATCAAAGATTCAATGGATGATAATGTAATGACGCTGGTTCTATTTTGACCCGGTGCATTTTTAGGAAACATCTTACCCATTTCGTCATTCACATCATCAACAACTCTCAAATATTTGTATTCAGTGAACCCGTTATTAACTTCTTTCTTTAACTCAAAAGCAGAATCGAACTCATTTGATTTCTCACTATTCTGACTATTAGCAAAGTAAATAGGATCTTTCAAGCCATTGGATAATATTTGAGATTGTTCCTCCAAAGCCTTGAACATACGACCAATTCTTGTAATGTTTCCTTGATAAGGAACAGAATCTTGATCATACTTGAAAACAAAGCACAAATCGAATGTGAAATTCCTTCTTTTGTAAACCTCACTAACGATATTCACCGGGAATCCAACCACTCTATATTCTTTGGAGTTTATTGCGACCAATCTATTGCACAACTCAGCATTTGGTATGATGTATCTAGTGATGCTTTCAAAATGGATCAAAGGAGAAGGCAAACAAGATGTATCAAGTGAATCTTCTGGACGTTTCACAATAGATCCTGTTGGGACTTGATGGATAACTTCAGCCCCATGGTCTGGATGGAAAACAGCAAAGAAAATGGCTTCTATTGGAGCAAACCCGTCTTGAGGATCCATCTTTATTCAATTTATTGTAGATTTTTTTGTTCACTGGTGTTGTTCTGGAGAGGGGAAAGAGAAATCAATAAATGGGCTTGTGTATTATCTTTCGTAATGACTTCTGTATTTTGGATCTATTCTCTTGAAATATAGAACAAAGTAACTATTGTGTATGTCGGTAATAACAATAGATAAGTAATGATTGATAATATAGAGGAACGGATATAATGATCGTGAGAGTACGTAAAGAGGGAAAAAGTGTGGCAGCGGGCATACACGTCAGAGGCCTAGCAAAGGAATGTGAATGTGAAAGAAGGTAATTTGTAAAGGAATCTAAATGGTCCGGGTAACTCTGTATCAGGTGAGTACACCGGTAACCAGTAAGTTGTGACCAGGTAGCTGTAAGAAGAGAATACCACAAGTTTGAAGTGACAAGACTCCAGAGTCCATACGAATATGAACAACTTTTTTGTTTGAACTAATTGTACAGCTCAAAATTTTGGTTTAGTGTGCTGAAATTTGAAAGACGACCCCAAATGGATTCCGGAATCAAAGCGGGACTTCACAGTCTGCAGGGACCACGTCAAACTCCATACACACGTTAATGGACAACCCAGAAGACTAATTCATAACTACTACTGACAAAACACAAATTCATTTTTGTTATCAAAACAATCATCAAATTCAAAAAATATACATGCAGAAGAAAAATGTACACATCCGCTACTGGTCCACCTGGAACTCAATCACCAATTAGGAAAGACAAATCAAGAACGCTATAACTTATGCTTATAGTTATTTTCAATTGCTTCATAATCAGCAACAATAACAGTGTTTTGAGAAGTTTTCAAGAAAGTTGAAGGAATCTTAGAAGTTGGTTTTTCAGTCAGAGTCTTTGTTAAAGCCCAATTCTTATTCTTACCAAACACAACAATGATAACTTCATCTGAGCTATTCAACACAGTGGAAATACCAACAGATAAAGCATGCTTAGGCACCAAACTCTTATCATTGTTGAAAAATCTGCAATTGGCCTCAATGGTGGATGGAGCCAAATCAATCTTTCTGGTAACTGTGTCTCTACTAGAACCGCTTTCATTGAAAGCAATATGACCTTCAGGACCCAATCCACCCAAGAAAATGTGTATTCTTCCATAAGATTTGATCTTTGCTTCATAATCAGCACACGCTTTTTTCCAATCTTTTGTCATTCCGTTTAAAATGTTGATGTTTTCAGGCTTGAAGTTAACATGATTGAAGAAATTATCATACATGAAGTAATGATATGAGTTTGGATTAGAAGGTGGTAATTGATAGTATTCATCCATATTGAAACTGACAACATTGGTGAAATCTAATGTACCATTTTGATAATGTTGGATCAATCTTTTGTAAACTTTCAATGGTGATGAACCTGTTGGAAGACCTAACACAAATGGTCTTTGTGGAGTTGGTTTGAAGGCAACAATGGCTTCTGCTATATGGTCTGCAACTTTGTTTGATGCTTCAAGTGATGAATCGTAAAGTTCAAGTCTCCTGAATTAATATTAACGGGATAAGCACAATTCGTTTTTGTAGTCAGTTAGTAAATGATTCCACTGCCAATGTCAAGTATAGATTGCCAAGGCCTGGTTGCTTAGTCTTTGAAACATACATTTTTGTGGTAAATTCTGTGTAAGTTCGCAATATTTTGATGTTTGAAAGGTAGAGAGTTTAAACTCAGTATTATAGCATAGTACCAATAACCATGTCTAGCCCCAGGATAACAGGATAGCAAAGCGTTTATATAAAGATACAGAAGCAGCAGCTACTCCACAAATACCACATTCATTTCACAAAATACTACATTCCATTTGCTCATCGGACATAACTTTCTACCACTTTCGCTGGTATTCCGAGACAATGGAAGCTTCCTTCCGACGGGCATGTGATCATTGATGTGAATTTGTTACCTTGTACGGACAACAGTGAAGAGGATCTTATAATTTATAGGCTCCTGAGAATCATGATATTCATATGAAGGTATTACACTCAAGGGATAATGGAATTCCTTAGTATATAGGTTGTGCTGCACGTACGTTGATAAAGGAGATGCGATTTTACACTGGGATCACTCACAACAATTATGCCGATAACGTAATCAGTCTATCAGTTTCAAACCATTTTTACCCCATGCAGTCACCCGTACACGGTAACTTGTTGAAGTCATATAATGAGTCGACAGCAACTCTATACAACCCTCCAACAAATCACAACTAACAATGCCACCAATGTAAGTCACATGCATTACTCCCGACCAAGCTTCTTCACAACCACCACCTTAAATCTGATACTAACAACCTCAAAACAACCAACCCAAACCTAACCCAGAACCACATTTCTTCAACTAACGCCATCTACAGCCATTCCAATACGAACATTTATAAACCGGAAACAAGTCCATAAGAACATCATTGAAACATCAATCAATTCAGGAGACCCACATTCGACAACACAGATCAAATTAAAACTAAGAAAAGTTCATAGAATCACACTTTCGAATAAAGATTTAAAAGGTCTCTATGATGATGTGAAACCTCAAATCTGTAAGATCTTATACGAGTTGACAGCGTTGGAATTACAATCTATTGATAAGTCAAATTATGCTGGGAATTTGAAGTCCACCAGGAGTATAGGCAGGCAATCGAGATTACAGGAAAAGCAGAGGAAGATCAACAATACCGATTTTGCCGGCGAAGAAAAAGAAGATTACGAGTCATCGTCATCAGATGAAGAAATGAATCAGGATCAAGAGGACGGATCACATCAAACTGGTGAAAAAATCTTGAAGTTGCCATTACTCACTGACAATTGGAAATGTTATCTGATGATCACGATGGAAGAGATAATGACGATCAGATCAATCATTCGAAACTGTGACTCACTTGGAGCAATTGAGTTAGGTTATAAGTCTAAGTTGGTTTACAATTCTGTTCTTGTTCGTGATTTGGTCTTCCAACGGACAAGTAACAAGAAGACAAGTATTGGTAGTGAAAAGACGAACGAGATTGATCTGATATATGATGAGGATGATGGGTTGTTTGTTGGTGATTCCAATGAGGGAGAGGAAGAGGCGATGAAGAAGAGCTTTCGTGTTAGGTATAAGAGTAAACACGTTTTGCCTATTTCTTTGAATGTTCATGTGTATTCTAAAAATTAGTTGTGAATTTGTACGTTATTCGAATTAGTGTTATGTTTAGCACTTAATATTTTATTTTTAGGATACTAAACGGAAACCAGGGTGCGTCTTTTTAATTCAATCATTGGAAAATAGTAAAACAGCAAACAAATTTAATAAAACATTTATATAGAAGAAACATAATAGAAAGTAATTAGAGAAAGAAAGTTGACAAGAAAAAAAACAAAATCAAAAAATGGACGATCAAAGAGCTATACAGAAAAGTCACTGAAAATACAAGAGGGCTAAAAACAATGTTTGGTTTGATTTTTTTGGAAAGATCCAATAACCGGAACTCAGAACACCATTCAAAACCATCACCATAAATTCAATGAAACGGGAAAAAGGGGGAAAAAGGGAGAAAAGGTTTTAGAAAAAGATAAGAGGGCAGATGAATTGAATTAAGAACAAGAATGAGTAAACCAGTACAGAAAAATCCTCAACGGGACGACAGAATGCAAACAAAAGGCAAGAGACAATTGAATGGGGGATGGTAAAACAAGAATGTGGGGTGAAAAATGTTGTTTATCTTTTTAATTGTATTATCATAATGACGGAAATGGAGATAAGATGAATAGTTTCAGTTGGTTAATTATAGTACAGTTTCAAAAGAAAAGTGGATTTAAGCAGCAGCTGGCTTCTCTTGTTCAGCCCATTCTTGTTCGGTCACGTGCATATCTTGAACATCATCAGCCAATTCATCTTCATCGTAGATTTCACCATCAGTAGCCTTGAATGACAAAGTTGGTTTAACTTGAGCAGATTCAAAAGTCCATGTGGCCAAAGCGTTTTCGGCATCAATGATAATTTGCTTGGATGCTTCGTAACCGTCATATGATGGTCTGGTTTCACCTGGAGTAACTGGAGAGTCATCCAGCAACTCAAGCAAAGCCTTACCGTAACCAGCAATAAGAGCTAATTTCTCAGAGTGTTCTCTCATAGAATCGAAATGGTAAGAGAAGGATGCCTTCAATTTTTCTCTGGTGATGTTAGATAATTGAGCTTCAGCAACCAATGATTCGGCTTCTGCTCTAACCAATTCTTGTTCCAAAACGACAATCTTTGGAGATTGTGGGTCCTTGTACTTCAAGTAGGCAATTTGATCGGTAATCTTCAATTTTCTGTCTCTAGATGGTTGAACGGAACCTTCAATATCTCTGATACCTTTCAGGGTGATTCTGTATTGATCATATCTGTCAATGAATTGGTCTTCCAATTCACCGATTTCGTAGACCAAGACACCTAACTTGTCAGTAATATCAGAGACATCATCTTCATTTTCGGCACCCCATAAGGACAATTGTTTGGCAGCCTCTTTTCTTTCCTTGGAGCAAATTTCAATGGCTCTCATGACATTTTTTTCCATCTTAACCAATTGAGCCAATTTCTTAGCCAATTCTGGACCGAAGGAACCAGCTGTGGACTTTCTCAAAGTGTTGGTGATGGAACCCTTACCAAAGAATCTACCACTGTAATAAGATAAGTAACGAACATAGACAAATAGAATGTTAGTAACTATTCAAAGCTAGCTGGTTAACTAGTGATTGATATTTCTTCAATTAAATTTGAATTGATCAGAATCTGTTGCTAAAAAACATACCTTTTAGTGGAAGAAGGAGGAACAGGGATTGGGTTCTGCAGGTCGGAAGCAGTTGGAGCTCTAGTTGATCTTAAAGAGTAAGTTCTGTGCATTGTCGGATGTTGTGAATAATGTGTTGTTCCAATGTACTAACGTAGTTTAGGAAGGATGGCAAAAAGGGGCAACAAAGGGAAAGCTTCCCTCTAAACCATCAGCACTGGGAGAGGATACCCTCCACCTTTTATATCAAGCCACTGGGCAAGGGCTAAGACAGCCAGACAGGCAGGGGCGAGCGCTCGGACGGGTAAGTGCTGCCAGATGAAATTTGGCCAAAAGCGGAAATTCCTACTTGCTGGATGAGATGACTTTTGACAATCTGTTCTGCCTGACGTTTTCATCCTGGTTGGCCTAATTTCATCTCGTTTGTGTCTATCAGAGACGATAATCCTACGGTTTCTTGCTTTTTGTAGGACCTACTGTTGTCTCCTATCTGAACACAGTTTACTATAAGCTGGTTACGATTCGTGGTTTTGGTTCTTGCAAGTTGAAACTAACTTGATGGTTGGTGAGGTGACTTCGTCATTCTAGTTTCTTGAAACTTAACTATGACCCACTTGCCACACTTTATCCCAATTAGGATATTCCTCACTGACGAATGTAGCAAAACACGAAAAAGACACGTGTGGCGAAGCAATTGACTAAGGCCCTGTTCCAACTTAATCCTGTTGCACCCCATCTCGGCAAATGGCTGGTTCCTTCGGATACATCGAGAACCGAGATCGACAGAGGAATATCATCTATACGTCACAATGCACAACGTAGTCTCCATAATCCAATCTGCTGCAACACACATGGTCATCTAGTTCGAAGATTTGTACAACCAAATCCACCCAATGACTAGTTGAAAAAGGCTTCGATGCCCATATCTGTTTCTAGAAGTACTTTCCCCTAAGATTTAAACTGTTTGACTTGCCTCGAACTCGCATTGGCTCTGGAATTTCCCCAAAAATCGATGTCTCCAGCCTGCTTCCGGTAACAGCAGTTACTCCAAAAGGTCGATCTATTTCTGGATTAGCCTGCAATATTTCAAGGTGGTGAAATAGATAGCTTCTTTCTTGAGGTGTTAATTGCCAATTGGCAAGTTTGCTAAAGATAAGCCTAAGTTAACTCGAAATTCAAATTAACTATGCAAGTATCGAGAGAAAGCCATGACTAGGGCTTTAATAGGAAGCTACCAGCACTGAAATCTGCAACTCTAAGTGACAACATCGAAATTGCATGGAAGTGACACTTATGCTAAATTTTCTTATCAAACTTATACAGTTCCCATCTTACGGCACGTGAAAGAAGAGAACAGTTGAATAACATCGTTGAATAAAACGCCAGAACAACAAGGCACTTTATTAATTGTCAATCAAGATCCAATAATTCTTTTTAGGTAGTTTCTCTTTCTTTGCCAGGCCATTACTTGAGTTTCCCAAATTTCAAATATCGTAAGTTTCATGGGAATATTAGGAATACCAACTCCCAATTCGTGATAATATTTCCGTCAATAATTGACAGTGATGTCGTGTGCGGCTTTCCAGATAATTCTTCACCTCGAAATAATCATCCTTCTTCATAACCACCATGCATATCTCTGTAAACTTAAGAACAGGCAGAACTTCACTTTGATCGACATAGAAAACAGAACACAGTTATATAAACAGAAAATTAAGCTATAGAATGGCAGGTATTTTTAGCAAATATTCTAGTTTTCTGAACAAAAAACCTCAATTGGCAAATGCACTAACCACAGGTGTATGTTGATCTTCTCTATTTTCTTCCCCCAATTTTTCCAAAATGAACAGCAATTAAATATAAACTTTTGAAATCACAAATACTTATTAATCAATTGATCACCGAACACTAACATGGATTCCAAATCAATGATTTACTCGAATTTTAGTTTCTTTTCGGAACAGGTGATTTCATTGCTCAACTTGGATTTCCAGCTGATCAAGAAAATGGCAAAGATCAAAAAGTCAAATCTGAAGCAACTCTTAACACCATCACCACAACCTCTCAATCAATATCAACCACCAACAAGACCAACTTACAATCCATCTTGGCAAACTACGATTATCTAAGAACATTACGAGGAGTACTATACGGCTCATTAATCTTCTCACCAATTGGATCCAGACTTTATCCATTCTTAAACAACCGTATTTTCTTCCCTAATTTAAAATTCAAAGCCAGACTTAACCCACACAACCAGAAATTGTTAGACACGCTGGCCAGAGTCTGTGTTGACCAACTTTGTTGGGCCCCAATGGGGATTCCATTATACTACAGTTGTATCACTATAATGGAAGGTCAAGATTGGAAAGCATTGAAATTGAAATTGGATGAGAATTATGTTGAAACGTTGGTTAATAATTGGAAAGTTTGGCCTGTTTTCCAAATATGCAATTTCTTCTTTGTTCCGGTTCAATTACGGTTGCTGATGGTCAATGTGATTTCTGTTTTATGGAATTGTTATTTGAGTTTTGAGAATAGTAGGGTAAATCAAGAGATTCAACATTAGACATATATTTAAAGTTGAATTTACTGGGTTCTATAGATAGCCATAGAGATATACTATTATGTTCATATTCTATTGCAGACTCTCCACTATATGAAGGTACTGAATTTATGGACAAATTCTCATCGACATTCGGCTAGTTTATATATATCATGTCCGAACTGGACTTCGCACAGTATTTGATTTTATAAAGCTGCTTTTCACATATTGTTTTCTTAATTTATTTATTTTGTGTTTCTAAACTTGATTCATATTAAGGTGACCGTTGATAACAACGTAAGGTTAAAATGTGAAAGGCTGATGGATGATTAGTGTTCATGAATCGATTTTTATCAACCCAAGTATATACGAAGGGACAGTATAAGGTTATCGTCGCCTTTCAATTCATATGACTGTAATAATCAATAAATATTACTGAAAAGGAGATTAGGTGTTGGTGGTACGTAGAACCTGATCACATGTTACCAATCTATGTTGCCAAAACTTCATGAAGTATACATCAGTATGGTGATGGCCCAACAGGTCTGCTCTTGAATAGCTGCCTGATTGTGATCCATGTTAACAGAATAGGATAAGGAGCAGGACCTCTGATATACTGATCTGAGAATGGAAACTGATCAGGATTATTGATTCATCATGTGCCAGATGAGTCCCGCTGAATCACAAGAATCTAATAGACGTTTAGTTCCTGCATGACAGATTGAAAACATGCATGGAGCATTAACATTGATTAACTGCATTCATAACTGTGATTTGACAATCAAAAACAAATGACTAAACTTAAATTCATAGAAAAGGCTTGTTAGTATTTCAATATCATCTCAAAATTAATGGAAATTGGAAGCTTGTTTCTTGCAACAAGTCACACAACTCAACCCTGCGCTAAACTCCACCATTAAACATAACATGACAAAACCTCAGTGTAGCGGTTCTCTTTTGGCTTTAATCTTCACATAAAGAATATCAAGGACTCCTCCAAGAAGTGGACAAGACAATGGGCAAAATTTTTCATCAAAGGTAAATTAGGTCATTTCAAGTTTTGGTAGATGCAAAAGCAAGATAAATCGACTCAGAATTGAATCATTGGAGATGAATGTTTAACATACTGTTTCACTGATAGGATTTTTGTGTTTGGGATATTGATGGTTTGATAGATTTTTGAATAAAGTTTAAGAAAAAGCCCAGGTGTGTTCCGATGAGAAAAGGTGTAGAGTTGAAACCTCAAGTTTTTGGTAGATCAAAGTCTATATGTTAAACTCCGCGAAAGGCACTGCCAAAACAGGCAATTACCCGGCCCATACTTAACCTTCTACGATGATTCAAGACTAGGGTTCACTTGAAAAGTTGATTTTACAAACAATTAAGTACACACCACAAAAAGTCATGCACATCTAAAAAAACGGGGAAAACGATTATTTGACAGGTCTCAGAACCATCAACGCAATCAAAGAACGAACAATCTCACCAGCAGTCTGGGTAGTCACTTCACCAATGTCATAAGGAGGAGCCACTTCACAAATATCAGCACCGACCAATTTGATTCCTTCCAAACCATCCAAAATCTCCAATGCCTCTCTAGAAGTCCACCCACCAGGCTCAACTGTACCAGTGGCCAATCCACCACCAGAAGGATCCAAGACATCAATATCAAAAGTGATATACACGTATGAATCACCGACTCTTTCTTTGATTTTTTTAATGATTCCTTCAACTCCAATCTTATCAATGTCTCTAGCCATAATCTTGTCGAATTTGGACTGGGTTGTGTCTCTCTTTGGATCATCTGGTTCTTCATACCAGCCTCTTAATCCAGCATGAATGTTAGTGTCTGTCAAATATCCTTTTCTGTGGGCCCAGTATAAGAAAGTTCCATGGTTCAAAGACGCATAGTTACTAACGTTGGAATTCATATGATACGGATCAACAGTATCCAAATGGGAATCAAAATGAATAACACTGATTTTGCCAAACTTTTCATGTGCTGCTCTAAGAGCTGAGAAAGTGATAGTATGATCACCACCCAAAGTAACCAATCTCGGACTAGAACTCGGGTTTTTGTCAGTTGTGTTGTGTTTCAAAGCTGCTCTTTCAGCACGGTACAATTGATCAATGGCAAATCTGTTATCAATTGGAGTCATTGCAGGATTACCACAGTCGACAATCTTGGCCCAGTTTTTGAAAACATTGAATCCTGGTCTGTATGGACTGTATGTTTGTCCTAGTCTTCTTGTACCCATTCTAATGTAATCTGGTGCAAATCTTGCTCCTGGTCTATACGAAACTCCAGTATCGAAAGTAGCTCCCAACACTGCAATATCAAAATTGACATCGTCATAGGAACCTGGGTCAAAACAATGGGTTTCTAATGGCAAGTGGGCATAAGTTAGAAAACCAGTGAGCGCATTACCATGATATCTGTCCATTGCTCCTGGGTATAAGTCTGAAGTATCATCTGGATCTGGGTATGTGATTTTGGAATGAGATGCTAGTTTCTGCAAAGATGGTGGCAACTTCACTGAATCATCAAACGTCAAGACATTTTCAGGGTCCAATTGGAAATAGTCTTCGAGAAATTTGTGTTTGGATTCTTCATAGCTCTTAACATCCATTACAGAAACCAATGGTTCTGTTTCAATATCAGGGTTGGAGAAATAACGTGAATCAACACCATAGTTAACTGAATGTTCAATGGAAACGGGTGTTGCAACAGAATGACAAAGTGTGGTAAAAGAGAGTAGGACCTTCATCATGATGAGTATCCTGTGTAGTTGAGTCTTTGTGCTGTATTATCACAACAACCTGAATTGAATTATGCGTGAAGAGGCGGGGTTCAACATTTATATATGGTGCAGGGATTGAAGTTTGAGCCGTAGTTCAGCTATATTGTTGAATTATAGGGTCAGAAAAGGATATCGCTTTCGGTGATCGGAGGTCCAATCCCGTTGAAGGTGAACTGTGATAAGCCGGCAAAATTGAAATACGATAAGACTCGAGCCAAGTATCATCCGCCGTCATGGTAGGCCGAGCTAGCTCCCGACTTAGCCAGTTAGGTTAAAGCTCTTTTAACCTAAGTTTTCAGCTGTATAGAATCCCCATGACTCATTCTCTACAACATATAATAAAGTTGACCGGTTAAAATTAAATTAAAACTTAAAAGAAATACCATATAAATGAATCCATTCCTATAAATATAAAAAGTTAAAAACGTATAAAACCCAAAATTTCACATACAACGTGAAATTACAACCTGAAACAAGAACACCGGAAAAAGTAAAGTAAAAAAAGACCAAACCAGCAGTTAAAAAATAGAAAAAAGAATTTCAATCAATGAAAACCTGTAAAAAAAATCATAAAAAACATAGACAAATAAAATGCATACCAACTATACCAATCAATTTGATAAGCTGCATGTCAAGAGAGGACCAAATATACTGGGTGTGTAAAAGCTAGAGCAAAAGGTAAGATCGAAGCATAAACTAGGCCGAAAACCAAACTGGGAAAATCAACGTGGAAGAAAGCAAATTGAAAAAAAGTAAAAGAGAAGACGAAATCATGTTCCAATAGTGATATCAGCAAACGTGAAGATTAGTGAAATTCAATTGAAAAACAGGAGAGATCCACATGGAGAATTAGTTCTCATCTGGTACATGGGAGGATAGCCTGAGCAAAGCACCAATCGTTCCAATAGAACCGACCAAGAAGCCTAATGCAACTGATTTGAAACTGTAGCCTTGGGATCTGCGATCACGAATAGCAAGCTTCTTTTTCAAATCAGCTACCTCCTTAGTGCGGTCATGGTGAAGAGCTTTGGTATTACATAATTCCTTATTGGCAGTATCCAGTTCAGATGTCAGTTGAGTAAAAGCACTTTTTGTGTCCAACAAAGCTGAACTACAGCTGTCCAATCTTGCTTTAGTTTCATCGTACATCGTCTCATAGTGGGCGACTTTGGAAATGAGTTTTTCCAAAGTGTCATCTTTGGTTTGTAACTTCGCCTTATATTGTGCCTCCAACTTTGCACAATGCCGAGCGTGATATTCGGACATTAACTCCATCTCAGCAACCAGATCATCAGTCACGTCTTGCAGATCCAGTTCCACTGATTTCAATTTGGTCTCCGATTTTTCAAGAGCAGCGGAAGTTGAGCTCCATTTGTCACGCCAATTATCCACTTCCTCATTAGCAGTTTTGAGCTTTTCCTCCAAGGACTTTATCTCTTCTTCTGACATTAATCTGGATTTTTTGGAAACATGATCAAGAGCACCACACTCAACATTTGGACTGACAGGTAGTTCCGAAGTACGCAAACTAGTACATTCATCTGAACCAAGAGAATACTCACTATTCAAGTCATCACCTTCGTCAGAAGATGAAACACAGTTATCGGCAAATTTTCTTTTCCTTGAAGTCACCGACGAGGAATTAGAAGCAGTGTTTTCAGAAGGGAGACCTTCTTTCTCGGGAATCCATCCATTTTGATCCTTTTCCAGCTCTGGAGCAGTACTGTTTGAAGCAGGACCATTGCGAACATTGGATAATTGACCAGGATTCAAGACTTTTTGAACAGCATCATAGAATGTATGGTTATACTTGTTAATAGATCCCTTGATTATACCCACCAAATAGTCCTCACATTCACCGTTGTAATCTTCAACATCTTTGTACAGCTCAGAAGTACGCTGACCGACAATCTCAAGTTCAGATTCATCAAGTGATTCCAAATCAGAATCATAATCGAAAACAGTTCCTTGCTCGGATTGAGTCTCCATGTTCTCTTCAATGTCAGCGGCATAAGTCAAATCATTCTTTTTAACTAATAAAGGTTCACCATCGTCACCTTGGGAAATAACAACTCGACTCTCAATGTCTCTCTCTGCATCATTGAAACAACATCCTTCATCTTCAGCATAACTCTTGTTACTGGAATTTGGCCCCTCATCAGAAACATGAGAATCAGTGAGGTTAGGACAGTTATCGTCTTTGGTTGGAGTAGTCTCAATGATTGACTGAACTTCCTTAGAACTCGATGTGTTTTCATCATTAACTTCCACTTTCTTGACATCATCAATGTGTTCTTCGACAGGAACTTCTTCATGGTCATCGATGTCAATAGCAGCCTCATCAAGGACAATTGGAGTAGTGGATGATCTACCTTGTTCATCCTGATCATCGATCAAAACAGTTAATGACTTAGGCGCAACTGTGTCATCAGTCAAATCAATAGTTGTATTTTCGGTCAAAGAACGAGACTTGATATGATAAGGGCCCTTGATCGGTGAAACAGACATTTCCTCATCAGGCATATTCTCTTCAGCATCGAACAGGTCCAACAAGTTGTACATTTCATTCAAGAATGGTTCACTGTCAATATTTCTGAACAGTTTGATACATGGTTCCAACAACTCTGAGTACTTTCCATCTCTGTCAAAGTTACTTCTGAACACAATGCTATTGAAATCAATGGCACATGGAGTGTAAAGCCATAATCTCTTAGGGTAGCTCAAATCTGTTTGAATTGGGGTGTTTCCAGAAGGAGCCTTTGTGGAACCTAATTTGTAGGACTCAGAGGAGCCAGCAATCAAGGAGATATCTCTATCATCATCAGAAGCTGCTGGACAGTAGAATCCACCACCAAAATAAACTTTGCCCTCATCGGCGCGTTTGTCCATGCTTTCTGCTCTGGATGCAAGTTTCTCATCAATGGACAAATATGCCCTTGTATTCAATCTAATCAACGTGAACTTCTTTTTGTAATCAGTTGAAACTTGGAATTGTAACTTAGTATCTCTAAAAATATCAAAACAATCAGATTGACGTTTTTGATGGGAAGCTTCCAAAATCACTAAACCAATGATATCACCATTCAATAAGTAGTTCAACTTGCCCTTCTTCATTGGTCCTGCCTTGATACTTTGATGTCTCAAGATCATAGCTCCATGTTGAGAAACGTCACGAGCGAAAACAGCGAAGTGGTTCTGATTATGAGGGATTTGACGGGCAATTTTTTGATTGATGTCACTAGTAAAACCAGCAGTACTTGAAGAGCAATGCGATTCAACAACTTCTGTGAAATACAAGTTCAAGTGTTTTGCACTGATGGAACCATCATCGTAGTGGAACGAATCAATAGCTTCAAGCCGTTCTTCTTTTTTGCCCTTGTACGTAGCTCTACCGATAATGACGGATGGCGAAGTCGGATGATCGACAACCTTGTCCTCCATGGACACGGACCTAATTGGATAAGGATCCTGATCACCAAGGAATATCTTGGACTTGAATAAGTTGTTTGTCATGATTGTTTGAACTCAATTATTTCGTGTTATTTTGTGTGGCCAAATGAGATAAGAGTTCCGATTGTGGGTGTGTGGGGATTGATTAGAAAGGGAATTTAAAATTGAGTCCAAATATACGTGTTTTGCTTGTAATAAAGGGGAAACAAAGGTTAAAAGTGGTATATGGGATTTAGCTAAGAATGGGAATATGGTATAGATAGGTATAAAAAGGGAGCAGGGAAACACAGAAAAAGGGAAACAGTTACAAGAAACAGGGAAGAACACAAGTGACAAGGGCAAATCAGATCAGATCGGCTAACGGAAACTAGGCAACAGATTACAGATTGGGTGCGCCACGACCGCACTGTCACCCTTTTCCAAATTGACTTTTATCCACAGTATGCTCTCACGCATTTACTAAAGAAATCAAAGTTCGTTGGATGCATATCAGCAGCAAATTCAAATTGATCGTGTCCAACAACGTCACCAAAAGCACCAGACACAGAAAACCCAGACATAGAGTTAACAAAACTTCTATCTGAAGAGTTGAACTTAATAACAACCTCCGGGCTCTTGAAAAAAGACAGAACACCACGGTTAACGACTGATTGTTGACCATCCTCAACATTCAATTCATTCTTCAAGATTATTTTCAAAGCTTTACCAGTACCAATGATTGAATCTTTCTTGGACAGCAACACAACAATGAGTCCATGTGATGCACCACCATTTTCGAAAAAATCAAACCCTTGGGGAGTAGTAGGATTGGTTAGTGGTGTTGCCTCAACTCTCGTCAAATCATCAAATGTAACCAATTGTTCTGAACCGAAAACACCTTCTTCTAATTTTTCATTATCAACAATGACAACTTTGTCAGAGTTGGCATGAACAATCTTAACCCAAACAGTAGGATCCATTTCACCTCCATTCAAGTTGGAAATTTCCGATTGAACCATTGAGCCCAATCTTTGTAAATCTTGCCATGAATAACCATTATGTTCGAACAATGTTATAATTTTCAATCCACTGTAGACTGACCATGAAATAACTCTGGCAGCTTCGACACAGACTCTTAAAGTTTCATTGGCTTTATGAGAACGATGAGCTGCTGCCCATTCGGCTCTTTCTGATAACACTTTTGCTGTCTCTTTTTCATTTGGAACAACTATCTTTTTCTCAGCTGTCAAATAAGGACCAGGAATATCTGGAGGTGGAGCAATAATCAATGGAGTCATTTGAAATACAACTGCAAAATTGATAGGAACTTTAATGGGACCAACGGCTTTGAAAATTGTCGACTTGTGTGTTGGTGGTAAACCTTCCACAGTTTTATAAAGAGCATAATTACCTATCTTGTATGGCAACACATCAAAAATGAAGTTCATATTAATGTAATTCTCGTAAAACGACTTCAAATCCCACTCATCTTCATTGGCTTGAACTTCTGCTGATGATGGAGAAGGAATGGTGACAAGAGAAACATCAGTTGGCAAAACACCTAAAAACAAAATAACCATCCAGAAACAGCGTGAAATAATCAAATAGATCTCATGTAACACACTAGATAAAGCCAACCAATATCCATAAATCCCAAAGAGAAACGACAAGATACTTCTTTCATAGTGGAATTGAACCCTACCGAATGGTGTCAAAGTTGGAAGAAGCTTGAAGTTTGTACCGGCTCTGAAATACTGATCTCCAAAAAAAATATCATTTGATGATCTCTTTCCAATGATTTTATGTGTTGCAAAACGAATATCGTCATCGTGGAAAAATGGCTTTAGAATAGATGATGGAATTGAATGACCAGCCGATGGGATTGCGGTCGGTTGAGCAGTTGATTGAGGCGAAACTCCCTCTTCTTTGAGTAAGCCTGACATTTCCAATAGTAGAGGTTTCAAATGGATATATCAATAAGTGGTAATTGTGGGTTTTTGGTCAAGAAAAGGGACAACAAGTTGAAGGGAAAAAGGGGCAACGTTTTGCAAAACCCATGTTTCCAAGACGTATCCTCGGGCCTCATTACCTTTTCGTTCTCGCGTCAGTTAAGCCAGTGGTCATTCATGTCTCTCCCATAAACTTTGTTTAACTTCCAAGTTCTCATAGCTTCCACAATATTGACCAATTTCATCAACGTTCAGTTTCATTTTGATTCTTCAATTCTTGAATTGACGAATTGCAGTGTATAGTATGTCATTTGTAATTTCTTCCACTTCTATGAATAATTTCAAGGTAAACTGTTTGCAATTCTTTGTTCAAATGCTTAACAGGCCGATAAAACTCTTATCTTTCATAATTTCAAAACAGTCACTTATTGTGTGATATACAATCTTTTGGCTTTTTTGAATAATGTTAATGTAAGTTCCGTGTTGTATTGCTGATTTGTTTTTCAAAGTTCAGAGATCAAATCATTTTTCATATTCAAGGCGAAGTATTGAAGGTCGTCCGCTGGTATTTATTGGCAACACTATGTGGACACTATATGTATGCCGATAATGGATGGATGTTGTAAGATTGTTTGAAGTTTTTGTAAATGGACTCGTTGATGTCAAGGTTCAATATAGTCAAGTTGCAGGTTACAAGTTACAACTTACAAGTAAAATGCACGCAAGTCGTGACTCGTGATTCGTCAAGTTGTACTGGCCTGTTGACAAATTTTCTCGCTTTTGGAATCTGGACTCTGGAAACACAGATCAAAAGTGATCAAGACTCAAGAACCAAGACTCTATTTATGATCTCTAATCACGTTTGAAAACCGTATCCAAACACCGGTATATCACACACACATTCATTTGAAAACTATCCACTCAAGAAACATCATGTCAAGCTGTAGCACAGATCCATGTAAACCAGAAGCTTGTAGAATTCAAGGTATGTCAATCATTCATGAAACCCGTGGGCCGTCACACCTTTTAAACCCATTAATGTTCAATGTACTAACACGTCATGGTTACAAAAATCAAATCCCCACACATATAATTCACAGACTGCTTGAAGAGAAACAATTACAACGAATCTAAATGCACAAAGATCATCGACAAACTCTATGAATGTTGTACCAAGTTTTACAAAGAGCAAGGTGAAGATGCTAGATCACCGTGTTGTCCAATTCCACGACTCTTGAAATTCAAAGTTGAGCAACGTGAACGAGAGAAAATTGATGCCAAACTCCTGAAATGATGATATATATAGCTGAAGATCCTAAGTTGGTTTATAACATGCATGGTACGGTACCGCTATATATGAGTCCTGAGGATACTACTAATTTGAGCAAAAAATGAGACTCGAGATTCTGCATGGATAAGCTACGCCTAGACATGTTGGACAACTGGCATATGATTAACTAATAACAATGAACAGCCATGGCCCATCCCATCCATTTTCCATTCAGTACGTATGTTTTCTAAATATACATTTGCCTATCTTTTCCAACTTTCTGGTCTAGTGTTTTGTCAAATGTACAACTATTCAAGTTTCAACGTCCATGTTCACATATGCTCACTTTGTCCACTAGCGAGTCTCTCGGTATCCGATGTTGGTTCAGACAGAGATCGCTACTGTAAATTCATCGGCCAAGCTCAACTTCCAAGAGAACATTCTAACCAGATCATAATTTGGCCTTTCAAAAGTGCCTGTTTTTCCAGAACAAATCGAAGAACACCATGAGCAAGACATGTGTTCAATATGTGCCTACATAGTGCATGGATTGTGAAAATAAGCCATCGACTTATTTGGTTGTCGGATATTTCGGTATGTCCGCGTTCTGGAATTTTCCCGAACTATCAGTT
>JAKTRY010000247.1:0-32942 GCA_030579935.1 Ambrosiozyma cicatricosa | reverse complement strand
TCTTCAAGCGCTTCATCTGGTTCCCCATCATTCCCAGCTTCCTCAGGTTCTCCATTATCCCCAGCTTCATCTGGTGCCTCTGGTGCCTCTTCAGCTCAAGCTTCATCCGGTTCTTCCTCTAGTTTCCCATCATCTGGTGCCTCCTCTGGTGTTTCATCTGCTCCATCTGCTCCATCTGCTCCATCTGCTTCATCAGGTGCATCATCTTCTCTACCTTCTTCAAGCGCTTCATCTGGTTCCCCATCATCCCCAGCTTCCTCTGGTTCCCCATCATCCCCAGCTTCCTCAGGTTCTCCATCATCCCCAGCTTCATCTGGTGCCTCCTCAGCTCAAGCTTCATCCGGTTCTTCCTCTAGTTTCCCATCTGGTACCCCATCCGCTTCCAAGCCAGTGTCTTCTTTCCCAGCTTCGTCATCAAAATCATCGGCTTCCTCTGCCTCCCAAGTTTCTTCATCTGCTCCAGCTTCCTCCTCTGCTGACCCATACCCAGTTTTGAAGGGTGAAGAAAGAGATGGTAAGTGTTACTGGACCGCCGAGATCCCAGCTGCTTTGGGTTATGCTAAGGGATTTGAGTACTACTCCATCACAGACGAAAGATTGAACTACATTGAGGATCAATTTTCCTTCACCATTTCCGGTCAATCTGTTTCTTCATCTAACTACAATGCTGTTTTTGGTACTCATTTTGATATGACATACCCTGGTGTCGTTGATGGCCAAGATGTTTACATTAGTGTTTTATCTGAAGATGAGACCGGTACCGGTGTTTGTGTTGGTAACTTCGATTTGATTTGGGACTTAAGTGATTCTGATGCTAAGTTGGTTAAGAGAAAGAGAAAGACTTTCAACTTAACTGCCACTGTTACATTGTCAAAATCTTCCAGCTCTACCGCTTCTTCTTCAACTTCATCATCTTCATCTACTTCTGAGTCCTCTTCTTCAGTTTCAGCTTCATCTACTTCATCTACTTCATCTGAATCTATTTCTACCACTGACTCTAGCGCTTCTTCTTCTGACACATATTCCAGTGGCTCCAACAGTGTTTCTGCAACCGATTCTAACATATCTAGTAGATCTGCAACTGACTCTAACACTTCTTCAGTCACTGACTCTAACACTTCAGCATCTGCTAATGAATCTGGTGCCTCCAACACTTCTGAGAGCGCTTCTGATGTCAATGGTTCTGGTGCCTCCATCACCATCGTAATTAGCACTCAAACAGTTGGTCAAACTGTTACTTACACTATCACCTCTTGTTCCGACCACAAGTGTACCGATAAAGTTACTTCTGGTGTCATCACTACCACTGCTGTCACTACTGATAACTCTGTTGCTACTGAGACCATAACTGTTCCATGTGATAACGAAGGTTCTGATTCAAATGATTCCATCACAACTGTCACTAACACTTACACTGTTGGTCAAACTGTCACTTACACCATTACTTCTTGCTCTGATCACAAGTGTTTTGAAAACGTCACTTCTGGTGTTGTCACTACTACTGCTGTCACTACTGCTAACACCATTGTCACCGAAACTGTCACAGTTCCATGTGAAGGTACTGGTTCTGATAACAGTTCTGGTTCTGGCTCTGGTTCTAACAATGGTAATGGTAGCGGTAACGAATCAACTGTCACTTACACCACCACCAAATGTTTCTACGATAAGTGTTCTGCTGTCGTCACCTCTGGCGTTATTAAGACCACTACTGAAGTTTCTGAAGGTTCCACTTTGACTAATACTGTCACTGTTCCATGCGAAAATACTACTGGTTCTAACAACAACGGTTCTGGTAACAACGATAGCACTATCGCTGGTAAGACTGTTGTTTACACCATCACTACTTCATCTGACAACCAAACCTCCACTGTCGTTACATCTGGTGTTGAATCTGAAACCATTTACACTACCAACGGTCAAGTTGTCACTTCCACTGTCACTGTTCCATGTGGTGCCACTGGTTCCAACAACAACGGTTCTGGTAACGGTAATGAGAACACTACTGATAAGACTGTCACTTACACCATCACCTCCTGCTCTGACAACAAGTGCTCTACTGTTGCTACTTCTGGTGTCGAATCTCAAACTGTGTACACCACCAACGGTCAAGTTGTCACTTCCACTGTCACTGTTCCATGTGATGTCACTGGTTCCAACAATAACGGTTCTGGTAACAACGATAGCACTATCGCTGGTAAGACTGTTGTTTACACCATCACTACTTCATCTGACAACCAAACCTCCACTGTCGTTACATCTGGTGTTGAATCTGAAACCATTTACACTACCAACGGTCAAGTTGTCTCTTCCACTGTCACTGTTCCATGTGAAGCTGCTGCCACTACTGCTCCGGGTGTTGGTTCCCTAACTACCCCAACCGGTGAAGTCTCGACCACTTCCATCGTCTACACTGTCACTTCTTGCTCTAACGATGGTTGTTCTGCTACTGAAATTGTTGTCCCATCCGTTGTCACTCTTCCTGAAACCCCAACTGCTACTGGATCCACCAACACTTCCACTTACAACGGTAACAATGAAAATTCCACTGAAACTTCATCTTCTGGATCTGGTAATGGTAATGCTTACAACAATGACTCTACTGAAAACTCCTCATCTGACTCGTCTAACAACAACGGTTCTGAATATAACCCAACTTACACACCATCTCTCGTCACTATTGTTCAATCAACTTCTACTGGTTCCAGATCAGGTTCTGGCTATACCAACAGCACTGCTTCCAATGAACCAGTTTCTATCTTGGAAGGCAGCGCCTCATACTTGAAACCATTGAGTGGTTCTGTTGCTGCAATTTTAGTTTGTCTTTTCTTCATCTAGATCTTCAATTAAGCTAGCATTGATGTTAAGCTTCTCCTTTCTTGATATCTCTGTTTATCTTTATTGCCATGCTTTTGTCTTTTTTGTTTCTTGTTGATTTGCGTCAATTGATTTGACTAGCTGTACCCCTTGTTTTGATTACTTTTGGCTAACTGATCGATTTCGATGTGTTGCCTTCACTACATTGTTGAGCTCGATTTCGGGTTTGATATTTTATTTATTTTTTTCTTAGCACATGTATTTTACGATTTCGTTAACATATATATTACTTTTTTCAACTTAGTCGTTTTTGGTTGTCCGGTTTATATATAATTTCATGCATTAACCGTTATGAATTTCAATTCAATTTAATTTAATTTATCGTTTATTTTATCACAAAATACAGCCAGCTAGCTGCTTGTAATATTCATTAACGTAGGTTCATTCATTCATATTATTCAGTTTATACTCCAGCTGCATGCAGTACGGTTTCTGATTGTTGAGAGCTGGGTCGTATACACGTGTCGCAATATCTCATATATATTTTAGTGCCGACCTCAGTTTATTAATATATATATATATATATATATATATATCTATTGGCCCAAATTAAGTTATTAATAGTTGGATTGTTATATAGATACTTCAAAATAAATAAATATAGATTATAGAAAAAAGGTGCTTTGCCAGACAAAAACAAATACAGAAAACATAAATAAGAACAAATGAAAATGTAGATTGGTTATATTAGTTAAATCACCATGTTGTAGCATCCCACTTCTTTAATTCCTCAGCTTGTTTGACAACATCCTTTTGACATTTCTTTCTCATGTAAAAAATAGGACAATCTTTATTTGAACATAACACTTCTTGATGCAATGAACCTTGACAACGTTGACATTCTGTCCATAACTTACTGAACTTAACTTCCAAACTGTTCATTTTAGCCAGTTCTCTTCCATAAAGCTCACCAGACTGACTCTTACAGTTCTTACACAAGGTTTCTCCTTGTTTGATTGTAGCTTTACAATTCTTACAAGTGTTGGCTTTCTTAGCAAACTTCATCAGACTTCCTGTTTTAGCAGCGGCAACAGTAATTGTTCTTGTATGGGAACCATTCAACAATTCTTTGGCTCGTCTTTCACCCAAAATAGGCTCGAAAATTCTAATCAGTGGATTGGCAAGTTGATTTTCCAGGTAATATTTGGTATCGATAGGCAACGAGTTTTCCAAAACAAACAATGGATCTTCAGACTTTTCATAGTTTTTGTCACCAGCAGTTTTGATGATAACATAGGCCACTCTGTCACCCAACGTTGGAGCAGAACCGGCATCTCTTTTTCTCATTCTTTCAGCTAACTCCACATGTGCTTGCTTACCAGCATAATCTTGTCTTGAAAGTGCCTTTGTGATAACCAATTGAGAAAGATCAACTCTGTTTTGCAACAAATCGGCAATGGTTTTCTTAACAAACTCTTCAGCTCCTGTCACATCCCTATCTTCCAATATTAGTTCCAACACTTTTGTAATCACATTTTGAACCAGTCTACAATTATCTCTTCTCACTGTTTCGATACCCTTTGTATCCATCTTATCGAATTTCTTAGGATTGGTCCAGAACAAACCAGCATATCTCTTCTTGTTAATTAGCAAATATGGGAAATACACCTTTTCAAATTCGAGTTTGATTGGATTCTGGAACTTTGTTGAAACGAAAGCAGCAGCTTCTTCACCCAGTTTCATACATGTTTCAATATCACCGTAACCAAATTTAACCATCACAGAATCGGTATCGCCATAGATAACCTCAGAGTCAAATGGGAAACCATTCTTTATAGAATACTTCTCCAGCACAGTCTGTTTTGTCTTTTCGATCATTTGTCTACCGAAAGAGGTAACAGAGGAGGAGATAGCCAAACAAGGAAGTTTACCAATAGTGGCACCAGTGAAACCATACACAGAGTTAGCAGAAATTTTCAAAGCTAATTGTCTACCGTTCAACACTTGTTTCTTGAAAGGATCAGTTTCAGCTCTCAAATCTTTCTTAGCTTGTTTTCTGGCACTCAACAATTCAGCTAAAATGGTTGGCAAGATACCTTTTCTCAATTCTGGTTTCACGAAACATTCACCAGTGGGCGTTAATGTGTAGTCCTTGTCTTTTTCTAAATGTAATCTTTCAATGGTTTGTTTGTTTAGCAAAGTTGTGTAACACAAATTATGCGCCATCATGATGGAAGGATACAAAGAAGCAAAATCCAAAGTGGCAATTGGCACATCATAATAACCTCTCTTTGGCTCAATGACTGTAGCACCTTCATATTCTTCATTGACTCCTTCACTTTTCAAGTTGGGTATGACAATATTAAGATCCAAACATTTTCTAAATAATTGTGAGATAACTTTAATTTGTTGACCTCTACTCAACAAGAAAGAAAAAGGAACACCCGTAACTCTAGCCATTTCTGTATAGTTAACCAAGCACATCAACTTTTCAGCTAATCTCAGAGGTAAATAAGCATCCTTCAAACAGTAAACAGCCAATCTTCTTCTTGTTTGAGAGTCACCATTTTGAAGAACTGTAATGATAGAGTGATGCACATCTTCTTTCTGTTCACCTAGGAAATGAGATGAGACGGCATTAAGGGTATAGGATCTGAGTTTGTATTCACGTTGAATAAATTGTAATAAATCTAATTGCATTCTACCTTCAATGTTGACAACTTTGTTTTCTCTTGTACCATAAGCTCTAGAACTGAACACAGAATCTTTGATTTCTTGCTTACTGCTCTTTAATCTAGAAAAATATGGGAAATCCTTAACATCTAGTGCGACGGCACGATTCAACAGATAAGGTAAATCAAAATTGGCAATATTGTAACCAATAATAACATCTGGATCAACTTGGACAATAAAATCTTTCCATTTTCTTAACATTTCACCTTCATCTTCGTAAGAGAAAATCTCCGAACCGACAATAGGAGCACAAGATTTCACAGTAAAGACGTTTCTCACAAATGGCACAGAATCACCAGCTTTGGAAACTACATTGGCAATTTGAATCACAGGATCATGCTCAGCTTCAGGGAAGATACCTTTTCTACCAGCACATTCAATATCGAAGGATAAAATTCTTAATGGAGCCATACTCAAGTATTTGCCTTCAGATGGATGAGATTTTAGATCTTTGTAATCAATGGTGATTTCCAATTGACAGGTAGAAACTTGACGGTACTTGCTGATCACAGAGTATTTGCCTGCAGGAGCAGTCAACCAACCCATACCTGTGATCTTACAGTCAATCATTAGACGTAATAAATATTGAACATTATCAAATGTCATTGAACCATCAGGAGGAAACAAATCTTTATATTGAATCTCACCTCTTTCAAAACCATATCTGACCTTACTAATGAATCTAACATTATCAACAATCACTTTCAAAAATGGCAAAGCAGTATTATTATTGAAACCCCAGATTGATTCTTTCTCGACAATTTCAACATCAACGATACCTTGATAGCCTTCACGCAAGTATTTTTTGAAGTCATGTAGGTCATCAGTTGATAAACCTTTAGGAACAGGAACGTAAAGATAGAGGGCAAATCCAGTCACGTTACACAAGACGGAGTAACCTTCTTTCGTGATACCAAAAAATCTAGCTGCTGATTTTTCACCAATGAAAGTCTCTTCTGCATCCAGTTGCTGGAACTCAATATCTTTATCTTTGATGTCAAAGTCAGGAATAGTTGGTCTAGCCCATATTTGTTTGGCTGCTGTTCTCTTTCCAGAATTGGACATGTCGACCAACTCTTTTTCAAAAGAAGATGGCTCCTCCTCTCCATCATTAGCATTTAACTTTCTATGCAATTTCAAAGTTGAATAAGATCCATTTGTAGGCATATGAAATCCATGTGGTTTCACAGATTCTTTGTTCTTTCCGGAGTAACAGTTGTTCTTGGTGCAACTAGTTTCGTCATCCATCGTTATCTCGATTTTTTCATGTTGGCGTCTTTTGAGATCAGGCTGTTTTGTGTGAATTTCATCAATAGCATGCTTTCTATCGGAAACAGGCATAATTGTAAGTTGAGGATTTGTAGATGAACTTGGTTGTCGTGGTATTGGGAAGAAGTTAGTAGACATTGAAGACAAATTTGATACACGTACCATGTGGTTTTACGTGATTGTGCAAAAATGGATGACAATCAGATTCAGCAGACATGACGCGTCTCAAATTCTCTCACTTTTTTGCGGCTGGTAAGATGTAAGTGTGGCGTGTGAAAAATACTGCACAGCCACAGCTGTTATCAGCTATGAGGGCATAACACCATCTTCAACCGTGGTGATTCCTGAAACTTCCATGAGGACAACGAAAGGGCCACAACAGACAATTGTGTGTTTTTGCAAGACTTCCAGCCTCGTTTCCTCTTCGCCAGCCATTAGATTATATCTCTCAGGATCAAACTACTTTGAGCAGAATCCACTATACCACTTTACCGTTTTTTGAAGGCATACAATGAACACAAACTTTTTAGGAACGACAAGAAAGAGAAATGTCAATCTTGGAAATAGACGTTTGTCATCACAGAACAAATCATCTTTCTTGCACAGCATTGAACAACAACGTGTTCAAAGAGAAGAGCAAAGGAAGAGAACAAATTCTGCAAAAGTCATCCAGTCAGCTATAAGATCACATTTGGATCTACAAAGGACCAAGACAAAGATCGGAAAGGAATGGGATGGTTCTAGCCTTACTGAGTTCAATTTTTTCTTCGCATCCTTTGTGTCAAGTCAACCTCATGAAGAAAGTGCTAACTTGCTAGATAAGCTTCATTTGACGATATCCAATAAAGATATTCTCAGCCAATCTTCACAACGAACAACAGGCTTAGCTGATACACTAATGGGGTCGGTGATCTCATTATCATCAAAGGAGTCGCCGGATATCGATATGATTGAAAAACTTCTGGAGATCATTAATGAAGTTCTGAAAAATAGTTCAGTCAATGTGAATAGAGATAAATTGGATTTTGTCAGCTTCTTGAAATCTGTTCTCGGTGTTTGCCAGAAGTCACAGTACTGTTATGAGACATTTCTACTATATTCAGTTCAATATCCATTGATCTCATTGAAATTTTTGAATACTTACAATCCAGAGTTTTTCCACGGATACAAGGATATCAAGCAATTAACATCACTCATAGGCTCACAGATCAGCTATATTGAATCAAATCCAACAGTGTTCGATGATTTTACAGATATTCAAAAATTTGAATACTTGATGAACATTTTGATTTTCCTTTTTGATGTTCTGGATAATTATCAGTCAATGCTAAACTCGTCTTTCATCAAAGCTCTTTCAATCTTACTGGGAGGGATAACTTGTGGCCTAATATTTAAGATGAATACAGATGAGGATGATGATGTGGATATGGATTCGGACCCAAGAAAAATAACAAGTCGTTCAGATGCCCAATCGAAAGAATCAATAGATGTGAACAGTGACTTTTATCATATTATTTCGAAGATGTATATGGGATCATTTTCAAAGGATATCCTACGTGCATGTGATTTGTTGAAAGTTGACTCAGACACTCAGGTCTTCTTTTTCTACTCCTTGCTGCAGTTTGTCACACCCAAGGGATCAGGTTTCGATGCTTCTGTGAACTCTTCTTTCAAAAACAACATTATCGTCACCTTGATTGTTTCATCTGGTTCTATCAACTTCCTATCTAGTTGGTTCTCTAGATTGTGCGATAATCACTTCTACGATGAGGTTTTGGTGCTAGTCGAAGAAAATAATTACAAGATCGATGAAGGTGATGATCTTTGGGAATCGGCATTCTCAAATAAAAATGAGCTTTGGTGGTGTACTTTTTATTTGTTGCAAGAGCTGTACTCATATTTGTTGTTTGTTTCTCATGATAAAGACTTATTTGCCCCAGGTAGACTAGATAAAGACAGCTACAAATCATTCGTCTCATTTTTGAAAAACTTCTCAATCTTTATTGTTCTTGGGGGTAGAAGTGTGAGTTCATCTTTGGTTAGAAAAATGAAGAATCCTCTGTTTAAGAATATGCTCAACTCTTTCCAAAACAACGGTAGATTATCTCTAAAGTTGCTTCAACAAATTTACCTCAGAGATTTGAGAATGCACTTGTTTGATGAAGAATTTTGGATCTTAGACTCTCTCAATTTTGATGTCAATAAAGTTACTCCTCTCTTGAAGATGGTTGAGAATGCACAAGATCTGCATCCTAGTGATGATGATGACGAAGAAGACTCTAATGAGCCTAAAATTGATATATTTTCAACAGGAGATGATTTAAGAATGGCTGGAAAACTTGGGCAACAACACCAGATAGATAACGTATTGATTTTGATGTATCTTCCCTTCATGATTCCATTTGAAGAAAGGGCTGATGTTTTCCATCACCTGATCAACCTGGATGCTTCCCCATTCATGGATTTCTATTCCACGAAATTGCACGGTTTGATATCAAGAGAGAATGTTTTATTCGATGCATTTGAAAGTTTCAGTCAAGCTACAGGCGCTCAATTTAAAAGACCATTGGCTGTTGAATTTGTTAACAAATTTGGAGAGAAAGAGGCTGGTATTGATGGAGGGGGTTTAACAAAAGAGTTATTGACCGCTGTCGTCGGTGCTGGATTTTTCAACACAGAAGAGAACAGAAGTCAAAATGCAGGTCTTAAATTCTTTGAACATACCACAAATTATGAACTATATCCAGATGCTAGCTATTACTTGAGATTAAAGTATCAACAGAAACATCCAGAAACGAAGTCTTTTCCTCTGCAAGAACGTAGTTTCTATTTACAACTAATGAAATTCTTGGGTATGATTATCGGTAAATGTCTGTATGATAACGTTTTGATTGACGTTTCATTTGCTCCATTCTTTTTGAGTCTCTGGGCCACACAACACCCCAAAAGCCAATCCAGTTTCTTAGGCCTGCGCTCCTTTGACACTCAACAATATCGTAACTCATTTGACGATCTTAAAGGATTTGACAAAGAGTTATACGACAATTTGGTTAAGCTTATCTCTTTGTCTGAAGAAGAGTTGGAATCTTTGGACTTGACCTTTACCACAACCGAACCCGTTGAAGTTAACGGTGCACAAAAAATGATAACTTTGCCATTGATTCCAGATGGTGATAACATCAAAGTGAAACAACAAAACAAATTACAATATATCTACTCAATTGCGAAATTCAAACTAAATCAGAGAATCACTGTTCAATCAAATTATTTCATGGAAGGTTTATTCAAAGTTATCAAACCCCACTGGCTATCATTATTCAACCCATATGAGATTCAAACATTGATTTCAGGAGGTGAAAAGGAAATCGATATAGATGATTTGAAAAACAATTGTGAATTGGGAGGTTATTCATTTAGTGATCAAACCATCAAGGATCTGTTTGATATTTTGAAAGAGTTTGATAATGTTGAAAAATCTAAGTTTTTAAAATTTGCCACTTCGTCTTCTAAACAACCTTTACTTGGATTCAAAGAGTTGACTCCTAAGTTTGGTATCAGAAACTCAGGTAGAGATAACTCGAGATTGCCTACGGCTTCCACATGTGTGAATTTGTTGAAGTTGCCGGATTATAGAAATAAACAGTTGTTGAGAGAGAAATTGTTGTATTCTATTAATGCTGAAGCTGGATTTGATTTGTCTTGATTTGATCAGATTCTTAAACTATATTACATATGACCTGATTTTTCCGAAACCAATCTAACATTGTTTTCTTAAGCCAGTTTTCTTTCCCCATATATGGTTCGCTTATTTTTCACAGGGAGGTTTGCATGAAAACTTTACCAAATCATATACACATCTTTGTTTTTTAACTCTTTGCGTGCAATTACTTTTTGTTTTTCAAAATTCTTTATTTCCTTAATCTAACGTGTTATAATTTCAAGTTTTAAATTCTCGTTAAATACGCTCGATCATATATATGATATTGCGGAATTCGTATTCATGTCAAAACACAATTAATGGTATTTATAGAAAATAGATATAGGATGGAAAAGATGGCGAGAATATTGTAACAAAAAGGAATAAAAAAAGCAAACAAACAAACAAACAAGCAGACGTAAATAATAAAAGTTACAGATCGATATATGGTAAGTACTAAAAAAGTGGGGGCGGGTGGGAGAGAGGTGGGGGAATATAAGTGATAAGCTGCATGAGTAGATCACAAAAAGCGCCGACCGGTGCAACAAAAATTGAGAAAGAAATACAAAAAAATAATAACAATATTGAATAATTGAGAATATAGCTCGATCAGGAGCAAGCTCGATCAGACGAAATGGAGGAAGAATTATGACTGAATTGGATTTGAGCTGGGTGGGATAATATATAATTGGTGGAAGAAAACTCGATTGATCATAAGGTAAACTCAGAACTGAAAAGAATAAGGACTTCATGAGGCGTGCATGTGGTAAATATATGGGGTGAGCTGCAGAGGTGAAGCCAAAGCTGAATGGAATTGATAATTGTGATCAGAGAATAAAAATTGACTAGTTTGACAGGTAAGAGAACTGATTGAGAGATAAGAGATAAAACATCATTTCGTTAATTAAAGAAAAGAGGTTAAGAAAATTAAGAAAAAGACAGCTAGAAGAGTTAATAGTTAGGTTGAATATCGAGAAAGAGCGTTTAAAACAAAAATAAAAGAGAAAGAAAGAAATACAAGCTAAGAAAAAAGAAGAAAAAAAATTAAAAGGAATAAAGAAAAGAGAAGAAAAATTAATGGCACAACAAGGGTAGGTATGTATGTATCTTATTTTTTTGAGGGTTTTGTGGAATTGTCGGTAGTTAAAGGGTCTAGATATGGAGCAAAAATTGAACAAACGTGATAGAGAGAGCATATAAGTTAGAAAATGAGCAAAAAAAAGCATCAGATGCTCATGTAAAATACGTTGACTAGAAAAAAATAGAGTAGGAAAGAGGAGGAGGAGGTCACCAATGGAACAAATGTGAAAATCGGGAAGAGCTAGGTACAACAGTTAAAGAAACACCAGAGAAAAAAAAGAGCATGAAAAATAAATCTATCATTGACAACCAATTGTATAAATGTACCGTTATTATTAATTGTTGTTATTATTATTGTTGTTGCTGTTGTTATTATTGTTACTGTTATTGTTATTGTTGCTGTTGTCACCATCGGGAAGCATTTCAAGACGAGGAGGATTGAGGTCATTGAAATTAGAATTGGACCCACTAGCCAACCCATTCTTCAACGACTCAGCAAACATACTAGTATTCTGGGTTCTTGACAATTGTTTCATTTGATTCATATTATGCACACACTTGGCAATGGTTTGCACTAACAAGGCCGGTTTCAATGGTTTGGACAGATACTCATCCATTTGAGCTTTCAAACATCTTTCACGATCACCCAACATTGCATGAGCAGTTAAAGCGATAATTGGAGTTCTGAAAGCCATTGCATCGACATATTTCTTCTTTTCCCATTCTCTGATATTTGCAGTAGCTTCAAAACCTCCCATGATTGGCATTTGAACATCCATTAAAATCACATCAAACGCTTCTTCTTTGATGGCTTCCACTGCTTGCAAACCATTTTCAACAACTTTCACCTTATGACCACGTTTCTCTAGGATCTTAACGGCCAATTTTTGGTTCACTAAGTTATCTTCAGCCAATAGAATCTTGTATGAGGTTGAACCATCACTGTTTGGAGCAACAGCTTTACTTTCGAATGCTGGTTTCAAGATAGAAGCCAGGTCCAACACTGAACATGGAGTGTTACCGTATGAACTGATACCCAAATCTAGGCAATCTCTCATGTTCAAAGCAGGGATACAAGGATGTAACAATACAAGTGGCACGTATTTGATCTCAGGCAATAGTCTTAACCTCTTACCGGTTTCAACGGAATCAACGATTATGATATCGTAACTATTTGGGCCCAATTCAGCACCATCAAAGTTCTTAACAATCATTGGAATCAAACCTAATGAAATAATGTTCTGCCTTAGTTCCTCAACTTCAGACTGTTGATGTTCAGTAGTAATGAACAACACTTTATGGCCTTGAAATGGTCTCAATAATTCCAATTGTCTTGATAAATCAACTTTAGCTGGTGAAACCAAGATGGTGAAATAGAAATTGGAACCTTCTCCATAGTTTGAAGTGACCCAGATTTCACCACCCATCAAATGTATCAATTGTTTCGAAATGGATAGACCTAAACCAGTACCACCGAACTTTCTAGTTGTTGAACCATCAGCTTGACAGAAATTGTCAAAAATAACACCCAGTTTATCCTTTTCGATACCGATACCAGTATCACTGACACAGAACTCAAGCAACAACTTATCGGTATTGTTCAAAATTCTAGATTTCTTTTTCACACTGACTGTAACTTTACCATGAGTAGTGAACTTGATGGCATTACCAGTCAAGTTCAAGATAACTTGTCTCAATCTAAACGAATCACCAACCAAAGTGTCAGGGAAAGAATTATCGACGCGGTAAATCAAATCCAATTGTCTCTCAATTGCCTTAACAGCCAAAGTCTTCAAAGCACCAAACACAGTACCTCTCAATGAAAAATCAATCTGTTCGATTGTCATTCTGTTAGCTTCAATCTTAGAAATATCTAAAATGTCATCAATGATAGTCAACAAGGAATTAGCCAAATTATGAACAATGGAAAGCATTTCTCTTTGATATTGAGTCAACTCAGTTTCTAAAGTTAATTGAGTCATACCAATGATACCATTCATAGGAGTTCTAATCTCATGCGAGGTATTAGCCAAAAATTCAGACTTGGATCTGTTGGCCAATTCAGCAGCTTCTCTGGCAGCGGTATTTCTTTGAATGGATTCTCTCAAATTCAACACCATTTGATTAATCTTGGTCTTCAAAGCATCCATTTCACCAGATGCTTCAACGGTAATGAATCTTGTGAAATCACCATCTGTGGCAGCAGCAGTAATCTGAGCAAATGCTCTAACTTGTGTGGTTAAATTAGAAGCCATGATATTAACGTTAGTCGTGATTTCTCTCCATAAACCTTCAACATCGTTAACTTCAGCTTGAACACCCAATTTACCATCGATACCGACATCTCTAGCAACTCTAGTAACTTCTTTAGCGAAAACTTGTAATGAATCAACCATCTTATTAATGGTACTTTTCAATTCTAAAATCTCACCTTGAGCTTCAACATGAATTTTTTGAGATAAATCACCATGAGCAACAGCAGTAGTAACCATAGCAACTGATCTAACTTGATTTGTTAAATTGTTAGCCATGATGTTAACATTTTCGGTAACTTCTTTCCAGGCACCATTGACATCAGTGACATTAGCTTGACCACCTAAAATACCTTTCTTACCGACATCTCTAGCGACTCTAGTAACTTCCTCAACGAAAGTTCTTAATCTATCAACCATCTTATTAATGGTAATTTTTAATTCTAAAATCTCACCAGCGCAATCAGCAGTAACTTTTGTAGATAAATCACCCTCAGCAACGGCAGTTGTAACATTAGCGATATTTCTAACTTGGGTAGTTAAATTCAAAGCCATGGCATTGACATTATCAGTTAATTCCAACCAGATACCGGAAACATTTTCAATTCTAGCTTGGCCACCCAATCTACCTTCAACACCGGTTTCACGTGCGACTCTAGTAACTTCGAAAGCGAATTTCCTTAATTGATCCACCATCTTATTGATAGTATTTTGTAATTGTAAAATTTCACCCTGAGCATAAACGTTAATCTTTCTACTTAAATCACCAGCAGCCACAGCAGAAGTAACTTCAGCGATTTCACGCACTTGATTAGTTAAGTTTGAAGCCATGGCATTAACGTTATCCATCAATGATCTCCAAATACCACAAGCATCTCTAGTTTTAACTTGACCACCTAATTCACCATTTGCCACAGATGTAGCTAACGAGGTCACTTCATTGGCAAAAGTTTGTAATTGGTCCATCATTGTATTTATAGTGATTTTAACTTTCAAGATTTCAGAATCACTTTCAATTGCATGTATTTGAACTTTTTTGCTTAAATCACCCATAGCGACAGATATAATAACAGTTCCAATTTCAGATAAAGCTTGAGAAAAGGCTTCATTAGTTGAAGTTGCCTTATTTAAATCATCCCGCAGTTTTGCATTTTCAGTTTGTAACGCAAGCATCTGTTGTAAAATGGTTTCTCTGATATCTGCACCTTGTTGTTCAAACAGTACCGGGTCACATAATATAGATATGACATCGGCAGACATTTTATTGTTGATGTTGTGAAACGTGTGAGATGTGTTTGATGTGATTTGATGTTGATATTTGTATGCGTTGAGCTAATTTCAAATAATGAAGATGATGATGATGATTCTTGTAGATTTGAAGGCAAATTTAAAAAAGGGAAACAGGGGAAAAAAGGGGAAACGAAACGAAACGAAACAAATCGAAGGGACGGTCTTTATTTAGATTGCGAGAAGAGCAACAGATGGATCGATTTGTGGAGGGATAGTAGTAAGTTGTGAGTTGTAAGTTATAGGATGTGTTTTGAGAAGAAGCAAAGTATGGCAACAGGCAACAAACAAGGTGGAAGTGGTAGGTACTTTGGGAAGAAAGACTGGAAAGGGAGGAGATGAGGAGGGATTTGAGATTAGAAAGGAAGGGAAGGACGTGATGTGTGATTTGTGGGTGGTGGTGGTTGTCGTTTTTGTTCTCTCAGCTCAGCTTAAGTGAGCTCTTCGAAGTTCGAATCGATGTTCTCCTGAGTTTTAGTAAGCTCAGTAAGCTCAGTAAGCTGGGGATCGATCGTAAGCTACGTGCTTTAAAATGTGAGCAGTCACTCTTACGTAACAATGACCATGCAAATCTGGTAACTGGGTACTACTGGTTACTGGCAACTGGTTCCCCTTATAGTACTCACTATGATATCATTGCGGCTATTTTTCGTTTTTCTTCGATTTTGGTGACAATTGGCAAATTTCTCAGATTTAAATTTAGCTCTCAGTCGATCCAATGAATGAATCATGAATCATGAACAAAATTCAAATCGACGCACGTTTCAAAAATGCAGACTTGCAATCGTCCCTTAGATCGACCCAAGGCTGTGCACCCGTTTAGTTTATCTAACTCATTACGTAAGTGACCTATCCTGGTTCATGGTGTACGGATCTATTGCTAAACTCGAACTTGCCTCTCCAGCACTGAGAAAGCAAGGGTACCCGGAGAAAAGCAGCCAATTTACAAACCTTGCAAGCTATACTAGTAACTGCTAATTCCCTCTACAGACTTCAAGTTCACCCCTTTTTCAACAATCAACTCATGAAAATAAGGGGTATCCCGATATCGAAACCGAAAGTTGACGACTCAGCTTGTGAAGCATATAGGTACGTGTTTAACTCGAATTCGAATAGATATAGGCCCCAGGGTATACTGTAGATTGAACAGATCAAAAACCTGTTCCTCTTTTCAACTGACAAGATCAAGATCCATACAACCACTGAGTTGCCACATAAGCGTACCACCGAACCATTTACTGAATGATGAATCACCGCTACGTACTGTAACCACATATATCGAGTCACAGGCCTTGAGTCACATGAATGTCATTGAATGTCATTGAATGTCATTGAGCAGGGTCAACGGGGACGCGGACTTGTCAATGCGCGCCCCGTGGTTGGTTCAAACTGTCTATACAGTGGATGTGCTGATTCCGATGCGCCGGTCTGGTCTCCAAATTTATATACTAACAATCTTATCGTGGTCCATCTATCCTGCAATGAGCCCCATGGATCCATGATACAGAGTGATTCACATGTTATGGCTCTAAGCTCTTTCCCGTCCCCGGATTCGCATTTGCCTTTTTGCTGCCATTTTCCCCATACTAACTGAAAAATCACCATCCGTGCAAGGCAAGATTTCACCCCCTACTAGCTCAAGCCTGACTGGCTGTCATCTATGTACTATGTGTATGGCTGCTGTCTGAGCTGTCTGCTGTTGTTTACTTACTCCTTGATATAAAACCTTCAATTTCCCCTATTTTTCTTTCTCCGACCTATCATCAATTGCTTTTCTACACTCGACCTTTCTTATTCTTACTCTTACCCCAGACTTTTCACAAACGTTTCCCTTACATACCCTGATTGTCTGTCTTTTTCTGTCTCAACTTCATAACACATAACACAAAACAACAGCAAATCAAATCAATATGGCTTCCGCTTCTGAAAAATCAAACAAGAAACCTAAGAACACCGCAATTGACTTGATTGCAGGTGGTACTGCAGGTTTATTCGAAGCCTTATGTTGTCATCCATTAGATACCATCAAGGTGAGAATGCAGTTATACAAGAAGACTGGTTTATCCGGTGCCAAACCACCAGGATTAATCAAGACTGGTGTCGGTATCGTTTCCAATGAATCATTCTTTGCATTATACAAAGGTTTAACCGCTGTGGTCATTGGTATTGTTCCTAAAATGGCCATTAGATTCTCCTCTTATGAATTCTACAAAGGGTTGTTCACCAACAAAGAGACAGGTAAGATTTCTGGTCCAGGTACTTTTTTCTCTGGTGTTTTGGCTGGTGTCACTGAAGCTTGTTTGGTTGTGAATCCAATGGAAGTTGTCAAGATTAGATTACAAGCTCAACATAACTCCCTGACTGACCCATTACAAAAACCAAAATATAGATCTGCTCCTCATGCCGCTTTATTGATTGTTAAAGAGGAAGGTTTCGCCACATTGTACAGAGGTGTTGCTTTAACCGCTGCAAGACAGGCCATTAACCAAGGTGCTAACTTTACCACCTACTCCTTTTTGAAATCCAGATTACAGGATTCTCAAAACACCGAAGTGTTGCCAACTTATCAAACTGCGGCCATTGGTTTCATCTCTGGTGCCATTGGTCCTTTCTGTAACAACCCGTTGGATACAATCAAGACTAGAATGCAAAGAGAAACTCAAGCCACCACTGAATCCAATTTCGCTAGAGGTGTTAGAATCGGTACTGGTTTGATTAAGGAGTCCGGTATCACTGCTTTCTATAAAGGTATCATTCCTAGAGTGATGAGAGTTGCTTCTGGTCAATGTGTGGTTTTCCCTGTTTATGAATTCGTTAAAGGTAACTTGTACAAGTTGGTTGATGATCCATTGACTGCTTAAGTGGATGGTGACTAATTAGCTTTAGCTTATAAGTTGTCAAGAAGAGGAAAGAATAAATTATTATAGGAAGTATTGACGTTATTGTTGGTCTTTCTTTGAATAAAGTGTTAAAAAAAATCTGGGTACTGGTTATCTTTACTTTGAATAATTTCATTTCATACATTGCATCATCACAGCATCATTTATTATTCCACTCCATTTCATTATCATCATCATCAATTTACAATCTCCTCCTATATAGAAGAAGGGTCAACAAGAGTAATTACACTACGGCAATTCAATTCAGGTCAAATTACCACGCCTGTTTGTTTGTCTGATTACGTAGCTGTTTATACAATTTGTTTTTGTCTATGTATTGTATATACTATTGCTTTTTCTATTTCTCCAAAATTATGTTTTTTTTCCATTTTGTTTTTGTGTTCATTCAAGTGACAGAAAGTTGATGTTTCTGTGTAGATTGTAAATTGTAAGTTGTAAGTGATGTGGATCGCCTACGTATCAAATTATATGACTTAGCCTTGATCGAGATGTTGGAAGTTGGATGTTCAATATTGGCCGGGATCGACAACTTCAGCTCCAAGAAGGAATATATATACGTATTGTTGTGTGTAATCCATCCACTGATTTGAATTCTGAATTGATCAGAGTTGATTGAAGTGAACATGGAGCAGGTCGTGCACGAATCAACGCCTCAAGTCCTCAGCACATGTCCCCATACTACGCACTACACACACAAAGTACAATAAATCTGCACCTCCTTAAAAAAACAGCTGGGCTTAGTAGAGTGTTATGTGACTTATGTCCCACCCACTATATAGTGTGTCAAGTGTATAATTTGATAATTGGTTCTAACTTTTTTATATTTCCTCTCTTCTGTCTTTTTTTTTTCTTAGTTCTCTTTCTTCAATTCTTTTTCAACAATTCCTTTTTTTTATTGTCTCTTCACTGCTCACGGTTCATTGCTCTAAGCTATTCATCAACAATCACTCTTATCAATTGAACAACAAAAATATATACTGCTCCCACAGTTGCTAGCACTCTAAACACGACATTCATATCCGAGACTATCCAAGTTAACAAACTCCACAACTTTTTACATACATATACATACAGGATCTTCACACTCCACAATTAAACCAAATGGACTCATCACCATCCACATCTTCATCGACCCAGAAACAACAACAACTAAGACAAGAGCCGTTTCCATCAGAATCAAAATCTAAATCCCAATCCCAGTTGTCGTTGTCTGAATCCATGAGTTGTCGTCCCACTCATGACAAAGACCTTATATCAGACTCGTTACTCAATTCCATCTTGAACCTACCTAACTACAACACCAACGCCAATGGAACTATTGCAAAGTCGGAAGCGAATGACTCAGCTGATCCTGCCTCTGGGTCAACAACAAGAAAGAGCAGTGTCCACAGTAATCAACAAGAGCAAGATCCAGATACAGCAACACAGCTACAGAAGAACCCCCCGTCATCGGGTTCAAAGAAAATCTCTTCTTCAACTCCTTCGATAATGATTTCTTCACAAGAGACGAGCTCACAATGTTCAAGGGTGCCTTTTAGGGATGATTTCGTTGAGTCTCAGTTGTCTCACTTGATAACATTATTGACTTCCAAACCTATGAATGGGGGTGAAGATACATCGATTAAGAAAGATGAAGGTGGAAATGATGACAGTGGAAAAGAAACCCAACAACTGTCAGTTGAACTTAATAAAGACAATATTCTCAAAGTGTTGAAACTCTCATTGATGAAAATACGACAATTGAATCTTAACATTGAGTGTCTTAAAGAAGGCACCAATTCAAAAGTTGATAGATTGGAATTAGAAAGAGATTTGCTTATCAAAGAAATCACATTCATCAAAGCCAGACAGTCCCAACCCCAACCTCAAACCAATTCAACCCAACAGCAACAACAACAACAACAACAACAGCTTCAAGCCACTACCAGCTCCACCACAACAAGCCAATATCAAACTCAGCAACACATGGGAACCCCAGCATCATACACATCACCAACCTCTTCACCAAGAAGAAGAAAACCAGAACCTCCATCAGCATACTATGCCACACCAGTGACTCCTCAATTTGAACCACTGGCCTGGTTCCCCACTTCCTCCTCCACCACTGGCACCACCACCGCCACCACTACTACAGATCACAATTATAACAGTATAATGATGCCCAAAATGTATAGTTTTACAATACATCCTAAGCCAACACCATCAACATATTACAATTCACAAAATGGTAAACAGTTTCAGATTATACCTACTGATAAGTTTAGTTCTACTTATAAACGTAGTTCTGGCACTGCATCTTCTACGTCTCCTAAGAATCATACTGCTATCTTTGGCCCATCCACTTCCTCATCTACTTCAATCCCCTCTGCGTCCATAAGGCCAATCTCCTCCTCTTCTGGCCATGCTGCTGGTGCTGGGGTTGTTCATGATGCAGGAATTGGTGCCAGTAGTGCCAATCATGGTTGTCTTCCCCGTGGTGAGAAACGAAAGGGATCAGTTGGTGGTGGTGTGAACCCTCAGTCAATGGGAGGTGCTAATTCTGGCGGTTATGTTGGTGGTAACGGTAGTGATAATGGTGTTACAGCACATGGTGGTGCGCATGGAGGAGGAGGACAGCATAGAAACGGTGGGAAATTTTTCCATTATTATTCTAAAGATCCTGTTGTTGATGTTAATGATTTTACATCGTTGGATAATAGACGGAATAAAAAGAGAAAGAAAGTTGAAGGTTGAATTGGAGCTATTACTGTTGTTGGCCGTTTGATGATCTCCTTTGGAGCGCATGTGCGTTCTAACTTCTTCTGCTTCGATATTGGGATATCAAGCATGTTTGGTAACAATTGGATTCAAGAATTAGTTTTAGAGGTTTTGCATATGGTTCATTTGATTCAATTGGCTTGCACTTGAAGAATGGCGGTTTACACGTGGTGATACGGTGATTGATTGAAATTGTTTATTCAAATATCAGATCGAGGCCATTTGCAGGCTTGTGAAACAGATCAGCTTGTTGAAAGCTGTCTTTGACGGCTTTGATGTGTGTAAAGACTTTGAAATGTTAAGCTTGATCCTCATGGATACGAATCTAAGCCATACATTATAAGCCTAGTTTTCGACGTGTAATGGATCGGTCTAAATAACGTTGCTCATATTTTCCAATTTTTTGGGTCGATCTGCACGTAACTGTGTTGAACTCAGCTTTGATTCTGAAGTTGCTTGTTTCTGGTTTAAGTTTTTCCCTTTTTTAAGAGACGTACTGATCTTATTTATTAATGCGGTGAATAAATTGATTCATCAAGTCGAGGTCCTCGGTTATGGCAATTTGCTTGTTTACGTTTATATTACTTTCTTACATTATTACATACTAATTTGCTAGCACAAAAATGAACACTTTGATTTCATTGGTTTATCAATTTGATATCAAAAAAATGAAAACAATTTAGAGAGATTACACACAGACACACATGTATTGGGGTTCAATTGTCAATGATGTTTAATTGATCGTTGAATCTTATTTTTGATTTGATTTCTTTAGAATGATTTTGTTATGGATGTAGATGTACTCTTTCGATTCAGAGGAATGAATTGTTGAATCCAGATCTAATGTTGCTGTTATTCATTTACGGGACGATCAAATTAATGTGTCACAAAAGGGATCTGATGTATTTGAATATTGATGTGTAGTCCTGCTTAAAAAATGATCAGATCATATTAGGATTGGAATAGAAGTCAAGTAAAGGTAAATGAATGTGTGTATCTCTAAATTGTATCCATACGTTTGTAATCCAAATTGACAACCATAATGAACGTGGTCATTCTTATGCCAACAGATGCAGTAAATTTATCGTTTCAAACATTTTTTTTGTATTGTATAATAAAGAGTTGGATGTGAGATGTAATGATATATTAAAACATAAATGGAATATGAAAACATAGGCAATCAACAAATTCAAAGCTAATGCCTGAAAACCAACATCAGATAACAATGGAACGACGTACGACAATGATGTAAAATAGCTCTATTAGAAAATAAAATTATGTTGTAGTTGTTGTTTTAAAAAAAACCCAAAATTGATTTAAATTAGACTAATTTGAATACTCCAAGCTTGACAAACATTTCCAAATATCCCATTGATAGTGAAATTATCTAATCGAACAAACCGAAACCCATATCATCATCGGATTCTTCCTTCTCTTCTTCAGCTTCTTCTTCAGCAGCAGCTTCATCACCACCGGCAGCGGCAGCACCACCAGCAGAGGCACCAGCAGCTGGAGCAGCAGCAGCCATGTTGAAAAGCAAGTCTTTCAAGTTTTGACCTTCTAAGGCCTTAGCGTAAACATCAGTCCAGATCTTGTCAACGCTGGCACCAGCAGCACCTAAAACGGTTTGCAAGTTGGAAGCAGAAACTTCTAATTCGGCATCAGCCAAGATCAAAGCAGCGAGGGAAACTAGGGATTCAGACATTGTATTGTGCTTGTTTGTGTTGTTGTTGTGTTTAAAGTAACTTGTTAATGGGGCCCCTTTTCGGAGTCTGTGTTCGACAGTATCGTCTTGTATGGGCTCTTTTGATTGATGTTGAAGACGATAGATTCAGAGAGGGCTCTCGAAGGGAGCGATTTTGAAAAATTCGGTCGCCCGATTGGGAAATTGTGACTGCGTTTTTTAAAATTGATGCTCTGGTGCACGGGTGTGATATTACGTAACATACTATCGACACAGTACGGATGCCATTAACATTTTCTCACGCGCCTAATACCTATATAACATTTTACGCGTGCCTGTCTTTCGGACTGATAGTAATTCCTGTAAATTTTGTTGTTCTTTGTAGAGATCTTTGGTGATTCTATGTCGATAGCAAAATGAAAAAAGAGCGAAAGGTTGTCGAATGAGATTGGTAGGGAAGGGGTGGGGTCAAGAGAAAACAGCTTGTTCATATTGTAGTACTAGTTGAGTCTTACATTCTTGATGTGTTTCCCTCGAGCGAGGCTTCAGCGAATTGTCTTCAGAAAATTATATCTACCGGAGCCTAAACTCTGGAGTCCAAACTCCAATGTCAAGTGTCAGCTTCAAGCAAACTCAAGAATCAACAGACAACGAAATTACAGTGAGACCAACACATATCCCTATATAATTACATTCCATGACACACTCAATTGCATGAAGATGAAAAACATTGGAAACGACATCTTTAAGTAACCTGGATCAGAGTTGGAGATAAGCTTATCTAACAAGTTCCACATCCCATTAAAAAACCTTTGATATGGATCGGTATTGATCTCATAGCCTGACGTCTCACGAAAAACTCTACTCATATCAAATAGTCAATAAGCAGCTTTGTTGAAAGAAGAAGTGCAACATCTACCGTTCCTGAGAAAATGTAACAACCCGTATTGGTGCGCTGGAGTATCCGCTTAAACTCCTTTGAAAAACATCGATTTTTCATGAGTAAACTGCCAGGGATTTTTGAACTTTTCAACAGCATACACGTACCCAACGATTATCATTTAACTTTCCACCACTAAAACCCTCCATGCATGTAAGCGACGGCATTATATGAGTAAAAACTACAATTTTATCTCTTCAGTGAGAGTTCAATTTGTGATTTCTGCTTGCTACAGCGACAAGCAACAAGCAAGTTGCAACAGCAACAACAACACCAACAAACATTAACAACAGTTTGATCTCGAAACACATGACCAACAAACCGTGATACACAGAACAATTTGCTGAAGATATGGTGTTAACACAAATTCAGTTTGTTATATCGCAACTGGTGACCGTCACAAATTCATCAATGTTATCACAAACCATTATTATCTCATCATCATATTAAACATTTCTAGTTATTAAGCCAACGAATTCTCAAACATTCTACACTTTATTTTGGACAAGATCTTTTTTGTCTGTCTATCACAGAGGGGCCAAAATAAGAATGATCAGTAACTTTATACAGAAAATGCATGTGGATCAGTACGGCGTATTGTCGTTATCACTTGTTAGATTCATTTCGGCTACTCATATTACACTGTTTTGATCATGATGCCATTAGGTATCGAATCAGACTCCCTTTTTCCAGGCTTTCTGCTTCAGCTCAAAATGAATGTTTCACCTCCGTAGTCACATCTACTTTCACAACCATGAAATCCCATATGAATACTACTATTGTCAAGACAACATTGTTGAATCTATGGAGGATAGTTGCGATGTTGGGAAAGAGATACCACAAAACTCCATTGACATTGATTAGACTTACAGTGGCTTTTGAGACCTGCTATTTCGTATTGATTTCAAGAATAGCACATGATTAGTCACCTTTCCAGAGAGTTTTTATTTTTCTCATGAAACAAATGCTATATCATAAAAATTAAAGTGGCTACTACACTGATGGTGATATATGATGATTACACTGATGCCTTGGGCATATTTGAACTGCTGATGATAAGACCCGAATTCTCAGTTGTTTTTTACCAGTCTCTGAACATGTGAATCTGCATGTCTCAGACTATACATATGCCACATTGGTATTGAATCTGTTTGGATTTAGTAATCCCCAACCTAACACGTCCTGCATCTTTATATACCATTTTTGTTTAGTTATAATGCAATACACAGAAATCAAACAAAGTAAGTACATAATGGTCGTGAGTCATATCTGTGAATCGTAATATGTCTGGCTCGAACACTAGTTCCACTTTCTTGGTATATAGACGTATTGGTAATTTTGTTTTTGATATCAGATCCTATAATACAGATGAGTGCCCATGTTTCTTTTCTGACACCATGTCATCTATTATAGCATGTTCCATTGTCTTAGATAATGTCCCATACACTAATTCCACACCTAAATATAAGACATCATGTCACATACTTCTTTATAGGGTATTTCACAGTAGATTATCTGACTTAATTTCGTGGTACCATACCTCCTTTTTATCCAAAATATTATGCGGGCTTTAAAGGACTCAATTCATGTAGAGTAAGTTGTCTCGATGGTAATATCAATTGGCTGACTGTAGTGAACGATGGGTATCAAAAGAGAAAAGGAAGAAAGAAGGAAAAAGGAAGACAAATTGAGGAAAAGGAGGAGAGAAGGAGAACCAACGGTCTAGTACAGAATCCGTACACCAGCTCTAATGCTTATATTTTACAATTTCTTATCTTGCAATTTTTAGATTGGGAGTTCCGAGATATTTAATTTTTTCAATAATAAAGTTTTTTTTTGCTTACAACAAGATAGATTAGAATTCTATACAAAAATGAGGCCCCGTACGAGGCCAGCAACCTCATCTATACATATAAAAACTAAGAGATACCGGCTTGAGAAGTCGTATAACATCACTCACCCGTTTAGTTGGAGAGTGTATAACATGAATCAAAGAAAAAATGAAGGAAAGGGAGCTGAAAAAGGAGAGAAAAGGAAAAAGAAGAAGTCAGTGTCATCTGCACGGTTTACTCTTCAGTAAGTAGTACAGTAAACAAAGACATAACTAAAAATTACAAGAGAAAAAAAAAGGGGGTTTCAATCTTATTTTTGCCGAGGATGATGGAAATGATTTGAATGGCCTGAACACATTGAATAAATGTCTATACTATTTCACCCGTCCTTCAGTGAGTTCATGGCAAGAATGTGTTTTATTTTCATTGGTTAATTTTGTGTCTTTAGTTTGTGTCAAGTTTGAAAGCATTTAGTAAATTTTTGATTTAAATAGTTAATATTTTGTTCACTCTTTTCAGTTGTTTGAAGTTGGTCTTGTTTAGTCAGAGTTCTAGTTAATCATCACATGATCGAATTGAAGTCATAATCATTTTGGTCAAATATCAATCCAAGATTCTTTCACGTCATTAAATACGCTAAAATAAGCATAACTAATTGGTGGCTTCTCTCTTGGTCTATGTGCTCTTCAGCACCTCAAGCCGAACTAAAATTTCAGTGCCAAAGCTTTCAGAGCATGACTGTATTTTGAAAACGGTCTAATAAAAAATTGACAACCTGCTTCTCAAAATTAACCCGATGACAAAAACTTATAATATGAGTGTATTCATTAACATCAGCTGCACTATATATATATCAGGTCAAAGGTGGCCATATACAATATTGACAAAATAATATATATCCCTAGTTCTCGCTTACATGCGTGGTCGTCATATTACGATTCTAAATCATAAATTTTGAGTAATAAAATTCATATATATTAATATGGTTGAAACTTGATATACAAATAAAAGATAATCTTGTATTTTTTTGGTTTTCCCAGGTTTTTATAAGTATAGATAAAACAGTTCTAATAAAAAAAGGTTATATAAAAAAGTGAAGATCACATTAGGCCAGCGAATGGTGGTAATAGCATGTAACGATGGCCCTTCTGATTGGTTCCCAGACGCTCATAAACTCAACAAGTTTCTCATCACATCCAGCAGTTTGGTCGAATTCAAGAACTTGGTCCAACAACAGTTCAATTTTGTTCAGAAGTGATCTAGAAACACCGTATTCACTCTTATAAAGCAATGCATCAGATTCTGTTTTCAAAATGACCTGCAAAATGTCCAATTTGACCCAGGTTTCAAAAGATGGTATTTTCAATTTGTTAGAAGTCATGAACAGGGTACCGCTTTCAGTAAACAACTTGTTGAAATCCAAGTCAAACAGAGGCAAGAATAAAGAATCCAAAACACCGAACTTAAGTGCTCCAGTCAGCTTAGTAATAGCATTGATTCCAGCTTGTGTGACTCTACAACTGACTTCAAGGTGGGTTTCTTGAATAACCATCTCCAATTTACGAGCAGCATCTTCTTCTGACAACGTTTGGAATTTCCTGACTTCAGCCAAGTGGAAACCGCACAGGCTGATAATCTCTCGAACCAGTTTAGTGAACAACTTTGAATCAGATGGTTGAAGATAAGAAGTGACGGCATCTCCAAGACAAGACAACACAGACTCAATCAATCTCAATTGTTGATCCAACTTGTAACTCAAAGAATGTTGTTCTTCACCCATGGTGAAATCAAGCTCCTTCTCAATATCAGCATACACCAGTCTTGTAGTTGGATTCATCTCAGCTTCATATAACGCTTGGTAATTGGTACAATAATTTAATTGAGTGTTCAACCCCAATTGACGTTCTGAAAAATTGATCAATTCCTCATGTTGGTTGGTGACCAAGTCGTTGATTGAGTGGCAAAGAGTTTCTGCATTAGCAATGACGACGGGAACGCTTTCCAGTGGGTAGTGGTCAAGCAGATCAATGACAGATTCAAGAGATTCCTTGGTGGACAAGTATTTGATAGCCTTAGCATTGAAATGGTTAGGAGCAGGATATTTTGGTAATAAGGCTTGATGTAAGAGCTCAATCAAGTATGGAGCATATTCTCCAAAGTAACTGTCTTCAATTTCGTCTTCAAAGTAGCATTTGTTGACTTCAGGATCACAAGGAAAAGAAAAAGGGAAAGCGGTAGCGGAAGTGTAAATAGGAGGCATCTTTAAAGTATAAGTTTTGGTTGGTCGGTTGGTTGGTTCAAACTAGTGCTGGTTATTAGAAGATAGTAGATAAAAGTAGTGGTTGATGATAAAGAAACAGGGGTGAAAAGGAAGACAAATTAGAATCGAAATTTAGGAGAAAACAGGTCAGTATTTATACCCCAATTTTCAAACAGGTATAATTCTTCTTGAACCTCTGGATTACCTGTTTATTGGTCAACTATTTAATTTAATGTTGTATTTTGATCTGTGTTGAGGTATAATTCTTTTTCATGCTTTAAATTTCCTGTTTTCTCACCATAAATTTGACGAGGAAGGCTAGATAATAGGTAACTCATTTTTTTCAATGCTGGATATTGATCTGTATTGAAGATCACCTCTTGCTCTAATTGTTTATCATGTTCATGTTCACAAATTTTCTGTGTTTAGGAGTAAATGTCTGAGTGAAGCTATTTTCATTAATTTGTGGGTGTCTTAATTGACACTTTCTATCAATTAGGGACGTTTCTCTGTTTCTGTCCTACTCTGAGTTGTCATAACAGTATTTCTATCAATCGTAAAGCAATTTTTTCTTTTTTTTCTGTTCAGTCACTTTCTTGCTGATAAATTAACCGTCAACTCGAAAAAGTTCAAAATACAGAAAGCTTTCATGTTTCCATATACTCAGTGGATTGTGAAAGTAGTTTCACAAATATGACTTTACTGCTAGCGCTCATTCAACTTAGGATGTTAGAAAACATGTGATCGGGATACTATATTCATTTCAATCGATTTATATACAAGAAATGTTCGGAAGATAAAGTGGGTAGTAAACGGTAGAGAAAAGCCGATAAACGACCCATCGACATTAACGCATGAAGAAACATGCTTAGAAGAAACCCTTCAATTGGTCCAACCAAGTAATGTACTCGTTGTTTTCCTTGACACTAGAGTAAGCAACAATGAATTCAGCCAAACCAGTATCGACACCTCTGCTACTCAAATACTCAGTGATAGCTTCTTGTAATTCCTCAGCCAAATTAGAAAACTCAGGACCAGAGTACTTGACGTCTCTCTTAGCCACGGCATCATAGGTGTCACTCAAGGCAACTGAAGCGTCTTGGAAATTAGTCACACCGGCAACGGAGAACTGGTTAGAGACCAAATTCAACAACAAGTCGAAACCAACGGCCTTACCAGCTTTTTCAACGACAAAGTTCAATTCAACGACAGAAGCCTCAGATAATTCTTCACGTAACATCTCACCGTCCTCCTCAGTTTCGAAATCTTCTTGGAATTGTTTCATCTGATAACCGATTTGAGTGATTCTTTGAACATCAAAGTACAAATGCAAAGTCTCATCACCGTTCTTCTTAACTAATTCAGCCAAAACTTTGTTGTCAGTCTTGACGATTTCAAAACCTGAGGTCTTCAACCAGTTGTTGTAAACGTCATCTAAGCCAAAGGCATCCTTATGTTCGAAGTCGGATTCAGCAGTCAAAACGGTCTTCAATTTGCTGGTGGCTTCATGGGTTCTCATGACAGTGGTGGAGAACCTGGCAATGGAGGAAGCGGTGGCGATCTTTGGAATAGCCATCATGTTTCTTCTCACAGCAGCTCTGGTAGCCATTCTCAAAGTTGGTAAAAGTCTAGCGGACATCATTTTTGTTGGACTTGGTCTCTGTTGTTGTTCAATGGAGGGTGTTTGGGTCGGAGGTGTGGTTAGTTAGAGGTTTCTGCATGTTATGAACGTCTGCTGATTCAACCACTCTTAAAATTTTTCTAAGTGTGTGTACCCCGTGTTGAAAACTTGGTTAAGCGAATTGTGGAAACTGTTAGATCGAGCGGCTTTTTTTCATGAGACTGAGTCAAAATTTGAATTTCACGTGGTTACTGGTACATACACGACTTGAAAGTTTACCCATTTCTAAGAGGTAGTATTTTAACGAAACCCATGGGGTAATTTGGGGTTAGAATTATGAATCATCATGATAGTTGATATATCGAAGTAAACGAACTAATAAATTGTATTAAAAGTTGTGGAAAGTTCCAATGTCTATGTAAACTCAAACAATTGTAATGAACATGTAATATATAAAGTGTACCGTACACAGGTAGTATCTAGCGAGAGAAATGTTAAAAGAAAAAAAATAATGTTACAACAAACGAATTTGTCAATGCAAAACAATTAATAAGACAATTCAAGAAACGTGGTAAAAAAGTCCGTAAAGAATGCAATAAATCAAGGAAGAAAAAACAAAAAATGAAAACAAAATCAAAGTGACGAAGCAGTAGTGGCTCTCCACTTAGAAAGATATTCACGAACGAAAAGTGAACTTCTCTTGAATTTTCTTCCGGAATATTTATCAAAGATAGCTCTATGATGGGATTCATAATCCAAACAGCAGCTAATCAGGATATCAGCAAGAGGGACGAGTTGTTCTTCAGTGTAACCACTATAGTAGACATGAATATCAGTCCATGCACTACCTTGCTGCAACACTCTCTTGGAAAGATAATAAGCACCGGCGGCAAGCCAACTTGGAGGAGACGACACAAATCTAGCATCCATAATGGTGATCTCAAGGAAATATTTAGCCAGTGTTCTAATTTCAGAATCGTAGTCGTCGGCTTTGGATGTTTTTCTTAAGAAGGACATAGGACCAGGATACCCCATCTCGAATTTCAATTCGTTGATGAGGAATTTCTCAGCTTTTAATAATTCTTCAACGGTGTAGTTGTTGGAGACCATATGGGCCATTTGACGAATCGAAGGACAGTTGATCTCTTCAAATTTAGCAGCAACGAATAATGCCATGGCTCCACACATCTGGAATCTAGTTAATGAGATGGCTCTTCTTGATAGAAATCTGTCAATCACGTTCACTGTAAGGAATAACGTCTCTGGTAACAGATTGAATCTTTCGTGCACTTGAACTATCCAGTTTATTAATGTGGCTCTGTGTTCCCATGTGATCTCAGATTGAACTTGTGGGATGTAATATGGGTATGGAGAGTATTTGGCTTCTAGTTCACGCAAGTAGTTAAACAATTCAGGACCATATTCAGCGACCATGGCCATATCCCAGGTATCTTCATCGGATGGATCTGGTGTGGACATATGATATGTTTTCACCACATTTTGGAGCTGTTCACGTATGGTTGGGTTCCATTTGGGAGACATTGGTATTGGAGCATTGGCTAGTGGTTTTGGTTCTTCGGTATCTGATGAAGTTAGGTTCTCTTCTTGTTCAGCATCTTTCTCTGGCATCTTTTCATCTTCTCTTTCTTGTTCTTCCTCCTCTTCATCTTCAATTTCCTCTTCTTCTGTCTCATTATCGAGTTCGTCAACAATCGTCTTTGGTAGATCATTTTGGTTGATTTTTTTCTGTGGGTTTATCTGTGTTTCTGGTTGTAAGCTGCTGTTTCTGCTGATATTATTTGTTTGGGTTTTGTCGATGAGATTGATAAGTGGGTTGTTATTGAGATTGGATGTGTTTGAAATCACCTCCAAAGCTTTTCTTGTCTTATTGGCAGAAGCAGTTTTATGAGTCGGGGAAATCTTCTTTGGAACTCTATAGAGATTCTCATTTCCAAAGTGACGTTGATTTAAAGTTGTTTGAAGTGATTTGGAGTTTTTCATTGTGTTATGTGAAGTGTGTGATTTTAAAGTTTAAACGAATGTAAATGTAGTTAGGAAAACCGATTGAGTTAAAAAGAATGACTGTAGTTAATAAAAGAGTGAATATTAGTTATTAAATAGTGGCAATGCCAAATGAATGTAGTGTTTTTGTGTTTTGATGTGTATTTGTGATCTATAATAAAGTGGGAATTTCTATAATTTTTAACATAAGCGAACGAAGGAAAGAAATGAAAAAAGGTGGCAAGAAGACTGAATGACTTTAGTGATGACTCTGGAATGGATTTATTAGATGGAATGAGTCCTGTTTGAGTCTTGATCTCTGAAGAAAAATAGGGTATGAGAGAATTGAATGCTGATGCAGTAGTCGACTATCGATGTCCTTGGATGAGCAATGAGCAGCTGAGAGTCCGAGAGTCTAAGACAGAGAGGCTATTAGTTAGGAGAGGACCTGGGGTATAATTGGTGATATGAAGGGACTTGTTGGAATCAGCAAAAAGAAAAAAAGAGGAGGAAACTAGGATGATATCAACAGATGGCAAGTGTGCAAGAGTTCATCTTGACTGTTGAGACTCAGCTTAGCAACTGACTGTCTTCACGGTACAAGTAACAGGCTGTGTTTACATTTACATTTCTGCTGTTTACGTTTACAGTTTACCTCTACATGAATTTCTCACTTTTCTCACTTTTCTCACGTTTCCCATTATAAATTTCCTAAAAAATTCATCTCAAACAAACGCACGTCCAAACGCACCATACGCAAACCTCCTAAATTGCTACTCTACGGGTTGTTGACCTTATGTATTATGCACGTCCATATACATCTTCAACGTTATACACATGTCCACTCACAGAATCACAGAGACACGTACGTGTACGTATCGTCGCAATACCTGTGTGATCTGTTCTGGAATTTCTGATCTCACGGGGCAAGGGCAAGGCCCCGCCAATGGCCCGCCAATTGATCCTAGGTTCAAACTACCGTCAACAACGCGTGTGGCCGCCGCGCAACTCGCTCCCCGGAAATCACAACAGAAAACAAAAAAATCAGGCACGATTGACCACGATTCAGTAGTCCACCAACGCGATTTTCCACTTCCAAGTTCTCGACAGCAACAAACATTCAGACACATATGTGTACAGTGTACCCCATTGCTAGTCTCTTGACCGTACACTCACACCCAATAGTACGTACACGGTTCGACCATAATACATATAAATCTCCACTTACCGACCGGTGACACCGAGTTATAGGTATAAACGTAGTAGTAGCCTGTACGTACGTGAAGCGTGATTCGTGATATATATAGATCCCTTCAATTCCAACTTATTTAATACGCCAAATCACAGGTACAACGTACGTACCTGTACTAGCTTGACCTTTCAACATGTTGACGTATCTTGAGCCTTGGTATGATAAAGTCTTCTTTACCTAGATATATTATATGGCAAAACTGGGTCTAATCTAATCTAACTTACTTGGTGTCATCTCTAGTTGGTATTTTATCGTCATATAGGTACAACACTACTTTTGTAAGGTAAGATTATGCAAGGTCAAATGCCCGTGTATATTTAGCAAATTGAAGCACTTAATCGCAAATTAATGATTTATATTAATTAGGTTAGATCGATAAAAATTAAAACGTGGAGAATTATTGAAGTTTGACTAATTCAAAACTTAAAACAGCAACTTGAATTGAAATAAAAACCACTCTCACTTCTTTAACTGGTGATCCACTGCATGAAAATAAGGTAAAAAGAAAACGACCTCGGTGAGGATTGAACTCACGATCTTGCGATTAACAGTCGCACGCCTTA